>ML332076.1:0-120470 GCA_005239505.1 Nicotiana paniculata
GACTGCTTTTGGTAAAAATGGCTTGCTATCTTTTTCAATAAATGTTTTGAACTTTAAAACTTGACACGTATTGGAATGTTTAACCAAGCATGGGAGAAATCCTTAGTAATTTAAGCATGGGCTTGCCTAACCCCGTTGTTGGACGCCATCACGACCTGAGTTAGTATTTTGGTCGTGACAACATAGTATCAGAGCACTAGGTTTCACGTAGGTCTCACAAGTCACGGGCAAACTTAATAGAGTCTCGCGGATCGATACTGAGACGTCTGTATTTATCTACGGGAGGCTATAGGGTGTTAGTAAACCTCTCTTTATTCGTGATCTATCTTGCAGTTGATGGTTTACTAAATCTCATTCTTCTATTCTCTCACAGATGGTGAGGACGCATACATCTAGCAGAGGCCGGGGGAGGGCACCGGCCCGAGGTAGGGGACGAGGGCGTCCCCGAGCTATTCCAGTCATACCACCACCAGAGGACCCTACTATAGAGGAGCAGGGTGAGGTTCCCCCAGCAGGTCATACTGTAGTGGACTTTATGATGGCGCCAAGATTCCAGGAGATCATGGGCCGTATGATGCGGTTCATGGACATCATGTCCCAGGCCGGTTTATTTCCGGTAGATCCGGACACATCTCAGGTGGGAGGGGGCCCCAGAATCCTACCACCCAGGCTGCAGTTCAGTCAGCAACATTACATCATACCCCGGATACACTTCCCGTGGGTGGAGCCCAGCCAGTAGCAGCAGCACCTGAGCCCAGACCAGCTGCGGACGGCAATCCGCAGAAGTTACTGGATAGATGGACACGATTACACCCTCCTATCTTTGGGGGTGAGAAAGGCGAGGATGCCCAGGACTTTATTGATAGGTGCAGGGACAGACTACACAACATGAGGATACTGGAGTCCCATGGAGTGGACTTCACTACTTTTCAGCTTGAGGGCAGGGCCCGTAGATGGTTGTAGTCCTATATCCTGGGTAGACCGGCAGGTTCCCCTTCCATCGCTTGGGAGCATTTCACTCAGCTGTTACTGGATAGGTATATTCCACCCTCCGAGAGGGAAGAGCTGCGATATCAGTTTGAGCAGCTGGAGCAGGGACAGATGTCAGTGACGTACTACGAGGCCAGGTTTTCTGAGTTGTCTCGTCATACCCTTATGATACTTCCTACTGATGCTGAGAGAATGCGGAGATTTGTAGTTGGGCTGCACTCGGGTATTAGGGCTTGTGTTCGAGATAGCTCGCCGGATTGAGGGTTATCGTTCGAGAGGTAGAGAGTAGGGTCAGCAGGATAAGAGGGCTAGATTTTCAGGAGATTTCAGAGGTGCCCCAGCCAGGGGTAGAGGTCAGTTCGGTAGAGGCCAGCCTAACAGGCCTCGATATTCATCTCCTCCACCACCTCCCCGTGGTTCTCCAGTGAGGCCCTATTTCAGCGCATCTCAGAGAGTTCCTACCTCCCACCAGCAGTTCAGGGTTCCTCAGGCGGGTATCTGGTCATCAAGAGTCTTCGATTCCTTACTTCAGTGCCATGCCGGAGAGTTCTCACCGTCCCCTAGCTGTCCAGAGTCCTTCTTCAGGGCAGCAGGCCATGCCACCAACTAGGTGTTATGAGTGTGAGGATCCAGGCCATATGAGGAGGACATGTCCCAGGCTTCGGGGCAAGGCCATTCAGTAGAGCTATTAGCCTATATTTTTAGCACCGGCAGTTCGTCCACCCAGAGGTGGAGGGCAGACTGGTAGAGGTCATCCCAGAGGTGGAGGCCAGGACGGGGGAGCTCTGCCGGCCCCTATTCATTCCAGCGGAGGTCAGTCTTTCGATGCTCCAGCTAGATTCGATGTTATCTTGGCCAGATCAGATGCAGTGGCCTCAGACGCCGTGATCATAGGTACTATTACAGTATGTGGTAGAGAGGCATCGGTGTTATTTGATCCAGGATCTACTTATTCCTATGTTTCGGTCTTATTTGCTTATTTTCTGGATGTCCCTCGTGAGTCCTTGGGTTCTCCTATTTATGTGTCCCCTCCCGTGGGCGATTCTACGGTTGTAGACTAGATTTGTCGGTCCTTTGTGATTTTGTTTTGTGGGTTCGAGACTCGAGTGGATCTCTTGTTGCTCGACATGGTTGATTTCGAGATTATTTTAGGCATGGATTGGCTATCTCCTTATCATGCCGTGCTAGATTGCCATGCCAAGACAATTACTTTAGCCATGGCATAGTCACCTAGGCTGGAGTGGAGAGGTTCCTCAGTTAGTACAGCCAGCCAGGTTATTTCATTCCTGAAGGCTCGACATATGGTCGAGAAGGGTTGTCTGGCCTATTTTGCTTATGTGCAAGACACTACCGTCGAGTCTCGGACGATAGATTCAGTGCCAGTTGTTCGAGAGTTTGCTGATGTATTTCCTTCGGACCTTCGGGGCATGCCTATGGATCGTGATATTGATTTCTGCATTGATTTAGCTCTAGGCACCTAGCCTATATCTATTCCTCCGTACAGTATGGCTCCGAAAGAGTTGAATCAGTTGAAGGGGCAGCTTGAGGAGTTGTTAGCTAAGGGTTTCATAAGACCGATTGTATCACCGTGGGGTGCTCCAGTTCTATTCGTGAAGAAAAAGGATGGGTCCATGCAGATGTGTATTGATTACCACCAGTTGAACAAGGTTACCATTAAGAACAAGTATCCTTTGCCGCTCATCGATGATTTGTTTGACCAGTTGCAGGGTGCTTGTGTGTTTTCTAAGATTTATTTGAGATTGGGGTATCATCAGTTGAGGATTTGGGCTTCAGATGTTCCGAAGACTGCTTTTCGCACGAGATATGGCCATTATGAGTTCCTGGTGATGTTCTTTGGCTTGACTAATGACCCAGCATCATTTATGGACTTGATGAATAGGGTGTTCAGGTCGTATATTAATTCCTTTGTCATTGTCTTCATTGATGACATTTTGATTTACTCACGTAGCCTGGGGGAGCACGAGCAGCATTTGGGAGTTGTGCTCCAGACTTTGCAAGAACAGAAGCTATATGCTAAGCTCTCCACGTGTGAGTTATGGTTGAATTCCGTGGAATTCTTGGGGCATGTGGTATCCGAAAAGGGTATCAAGGTTGATCCTCAGAAGGTTGAGGCAGTTCAGAGTTAGTTGCGTCCTACTTCAACTACAGAGATTAGGAGCTTTTTGGGCCTAGCATGCTATTATCGCCGATTTGTGGAGGGGTTCTCTTCTATTGCAGCTCCATTGACTAGATTGACTCAGAAGAATGCCCCATTCTGATGGTCTGACGAGTGTGAGGCGAGCTTTCAGAAGCTCAAGACAACATTGACCTCAGCACCAGTTCTGGTATTGCCTTCCGGTTCGGGGATGTACACAGTGTATTGTGACGCTTCACGCGTTGGTTTGGGATGTATGTTGATGCAGGAAGGGAGAGTTATTGCTTATTCTTCACGCCAGCTGAAGTTTCATGAGAAGAATTACCTTGTGCACGATTTGGAATTGGCGGCGATTGTTCATGCTCTTAAGATTTGGAGGCACTACTTGTATGGGGTGTCCTGTGAGGTTTATACAGACCACCGTAGCCTGTAGCACTTGTTCAAGCAGAGGGATCTTAATTTGAGGCACAGATGGCTTGAGTTGTTGAAGGATTCTGATATCACCATTCTTTATCATCCGGGTAAGGCGAATGTGGTAGCAGATGCTTTGAGCATGAAGGCAGAGAGTATGGGTAGCTTGTCTTATATTGCAGTAGAGGAGAGACCTCTAGCCTTGGACATTCAGTCCTTGGCTAATCTCCTGGTGAGATTAGACCTTTTAGATCCTCGTCGAGTTCTTGCACATGTGGTTGCTCAGTCTTCATTATTGGGGGAGATTAAGGCTCGGCAGTATGATGATCCGTGTTTGGCAGAGCTACAGGAGACAGTGGTTCAGGGTAGGGCTAAGGAGGTTACTATTGGGGAGGATGGCATTCTGAGACTTCAGGGCCGCTTATGTGTTCCTTATGTTGATGGCCTGAGGGAGAGGATTCTAGAGAAGGCACACAGTTCTCAGTATTCTGTTCACTCTGGAGCTACGAAGATGTATCATGATTTGAAGCATCATTACTGGTGGAGGAGAATGAGAAGGACATTGTGGAGTATGTGGCTAGGTGTCTTAATTGCCAGCAGGTTAAGTATGAGCACCAGAGGCCAGGAGGCCTACTTCAGCAGATGCCCGTTCCTGAGTGGAAATGGGAGGGCATCACTATGGACTTCGTGGTTGGGTTGCCTCGGACTTTACGGAAGGTTGAAGCGGTTTGGGTCATTGTGGATAGATTGACCAAATCGGCACATTTCCTTCTAGTGGCTGCTACATATACTTCTGAGAGGTTGGCCCAGATTTACATTCGGGAGATATTCTGGTTGCATGGTGTGCCGGTGTCCATTATATCAGATCGAGGTCCTCAGTTCACCTCACACTTCTGGAGAGCAGTGCATAGTGAGATGGGTACCCAGATAGACCTCAGCACAGCATTTCACCCTCAGACTGATGGTCAGTCAGAGCGTACAGTTCAGATATTGGAGGACATGCTCAGGGCATGTGTGATTGACTTCGGAGGTCAGTGGGACCAGTTGTTTCCTTTGGCCGAGTTTGCTTACAATAATAGTTATCAGTCCATCATTGAGATGGTACCATTTGAGGCTTTGTATGTTCGGTGATGTCGTTCTCCTTTCGGGTGGTTTGAGCCTGGCGAGGCTAAGTTATATGGCATCGACCTAGTGAGGGATGCTTTGGAGAAAGTGAAGTTGATTCAGCAGAGGCTCCGCACAGCACAGTCCAAACAGAAGAGTTACGCGAATCAGAGGGCGCGTGATGTATCATTTATGGAGGGATATAGGGTCCTGTTGAAAGTATCACCTATGAAGGGTATTATGAGGTTTGGGAAGAAGGGCAAGCTATGCCCGAGGTTTATAGGTCCCTTCGAGGTGTTGAGGCGAGTTGGGGAGGTTGCTTACGAGCTGGCCTTGCCTCCCAGTTTGTCAGGAGTTCATCCAGTTTTTCATGTATCCATGCTCTAGAGGTACCACACCGACATCTCTCACGTGGTTGATTTCAGCATTATTCAGTTGGATGAGAGGTTGGGGTACGAGGATGATCCAGTTGCTATTATTGAGAGACAAGAGCGCCAGTTGAAGTCCAAGAGAGTTTCTGCCGTAAAGGTCCAGTGGAAGGACCAACCAGTTGAGGAGTTGACCTAGGATTCCGAGGAGGACATGTGGAGACTATATCCACACTTATTCAGCACTTCAGGTATGATTCCAGACCCGTTCCAGGACGAACGTTTGTTTAAGAGGTGGAGAATGTAACGATCCGACCGATCATTTTGCGTTATCGAACCCCGTTCCCCTAAATAAAACTTCCCATAGCGTCTTATTATGATTTATGACTTGCAGGGACGGGTGGTCTGGGATTCGGAAGTGTTTAGAGTGCTATAGGAACACTTGGTTCCTTAAGGTTGGCCTTTAAGGACAAGTTTGACTTTGGTCAACATTTTGGGTAAACGACCTTGGAATCGAGTTTCGTCTGTTCCGGTAGCTTTGTATGATGATTTCGAACTTGGGCGTATGTTCGGAATGGGTTTCTGATGACCCGGGAGGATTTCGGCGCCCAATATTGAATAAGAAATTCCTTAAGTTCCTATTGTGGTTTGGGATGTATTTTTGTGTTATCGAGGTCCGAACGGAATTCCGAGACCAAGAATGGTTTCGTTATGTCATTTATGACTTGCCTGCAAAATTTGGTGTCATTCCGAGTAGTATAGGTCGGTTCGGCGCGTTGTTAGCGAAGTCAAGAAAATTTAAAGTTCCTAAGTTTGGTTTTAGGGTTTTGAGGTGTGATTTTGAGTTTTAGCATTGTTTTGGGTGTTCCAAAGTCTCTAGCGAGTCTCCGTTATGATTTAGGACTTGTTGGTATATTTGAGCGGGTGCTCGGGTAGGTCCAGGTGCCTCCCAGACACCACACGAGGCCAAACACCAGCTGAAATAGTTGCTGGTGCGCCTGTTCTGGCGTTGACCGCAGGTGCGATTGCCCATTTGCAGGTGCGGGACCACTCATGCGGTCCCAGCCTCGTAGGTGCAACCCCTAGCGGGCAGGAAATTTCTCGCAGGTGCGGACAAAGTTCCGCAGGAGCGGAGCCGCAGGTGCGGTCTCCACTCCGCAGGTGCAAGCCCAGGCTTCCTCGTCCATTTTCGCAGGTGCGATACTGCAGGTGCGGTCCTCGAGCCGCAGGTGCGGAAACACTGTCAGACAGTGTGTTTCTTAAATACGGGATTCTTCATTGTTTTCTTCCCTCTTTCCTCCCTTAAACACTTTGAGAGCTTTGGAAAAAGACTCCACGACCCAACCCCTAGAAGGTAAGTAAATTCTATCTCAAGACTTGTTAATGCATGAATTCCTAGTTGAATTTAATCACCTAATTAGTGAAGAAATCAAGAATTGGGTAGTAACCTAGGGCTTTCGATAATTGAGAATTTACCCGTGAATTAGCTATGAAGTCAAGTAAAAATCGTATATTAATGATCCTTAGGCTATGGGTGAGTGTTTCCTTCGAGAATTTTTGGAATCTGAGCATGCGGGCCCCGAGTTAGATGTTAGAATTTCTTCAAGAATGGTGAATTTACTAAATGAGTAGGAGAATTTCCATACTGTGAGCATAAATTAATGTATTTGTATAACATTTGGCTAGTTTCGAGTCCTCGGTGTAGAGTTCGGAGTTTCGGGCGCGTTCTTGGTCCGGGGAGTAAATTCGACATGAGGTGAGTCTCCTTTCTAACCTTGTAAGAGGGAATTGTCCCCATAAGTGATTATAAATAATTGCATGTCCGTGCGTAGCTACTACTATGTTATGTTGGGTAGTTCTAGGACTCACAAGCATGCGTATATGTGCCTTACATGTATTCCTAAATGTATTTTGAGCTACTTATTATCCTTGATTTGGCATGAGAATATTAGGAAGTTGTGTTCCATGATATATTGCTTAAGTTCTTGCCTTAAAGAATAATCTCTATTAATTCCTTAAAAATTGATAATTTTATGTATGTATAAGGCACCGCATCACATGTATGATTCGTGAGCAGAATAGCCCTACTATTATGTCAACCGCGTCGCATGTTCAATTCGCAAGCGAGGTAATAGATGCATCTATGGTTCGAGTCGTTCGACCCTCGGCAATGCACATTTATTTTCGCGACGTTTTGGTCGTACACTTTCGACCTATTATATGTTGTATGATTTACTGGGAATTTGTTGTAATTGTATAAACTAGTTCATGTTAATAAGGAAATTTAGTACATTATGTGCTAGTGGAATTTGACATGCAAAGGTAAATGCAACTATACTTGATAATTTATATCTTTGTGATTTCTACGACTGTTATGCCTGCCTAGTTCTTATTAAATCATGTTATTTAGAAATGTTGACCCTAGTAAGTATCACGTCTACCTCTCGTCACTACCTCTTCGAGGTTAGACGGGATACTCACTGGGTGCATATTTGTTTTATGTACTCATGTTTCACTTCTGTACTTAATTGTACAGGTTCTGAGGCTGGTGCATCTGGTTATCAGACTGGAGATGGATCCTGATCTTAGTTGGACCCAACTTCACGGTGAGTTGCTTCTCCTGACGATCCTCGGCAGCACTATGGAGTTTTCTTTTGCCTATTTCCCGTCTATTTCTTTCAGACAGTGGGATTGTATATTATGTTTTGTATATTCTGTTAGTANAAGCTTTTGGTAAAAATGGCTTGCTATTTTTTTCAATAAATGTTTTGAACTTTAAAACTTGGCACGTATTGGGATGTTTAACCAAGCATGGGAGAAATCCTTAGTAATTTAAGCGTGGGCTTGCCTAACCCCGGTGTTGGGCTCTATCACGACTTGAGTTAGTATTTTGGGTCGTGACAACCAAACTAAGACCTTGGCCAGGGCAATTGAATGAAAGAAGAAAAGAGTTTCTTAGGTCATTCAATGGTTAATTATATTTGACATGAACACATAGTTGGTCGCCTATTAGGATTTGACAGTTAAACCATATCTTAGGGTGAGTCAGAGCTATAAGGACAGAAGGAATTACTACATTGTTCTTCTACGGGTTCTTGAGAGTAAATTGTATACTTCATTCTATCTGGTTGTTAACGAATGTTGCTAGACGCCATCCTTGATTAGTATATTGATATGATCAATTTACTAGTGATTTAGTATTGAACCTATGGGGTCGCACACTAACGAGTTTTCTACTCTTTGCTAAAGAATTAATTACTTTATCGTTTGGTAATTAAATTGTAGAATTTAATTAGTCAAATAAATTAAATTATTAGTCCAAATGAAATACTGTCCAAATGAATAAATTAAAGTTTTCTACTCAGAAAAAAAAATTAAATTATATTTCTTGATTGAAATATATATTTGATACTCCTAATTAATATTTATTTATATATAAGATATATATTATTATTTAAAGACTTAACTGTGAAATCCAATTTAGAATTGGATTGTTAAATGACACGGCAAGCTGCCTGCTTACAGGATTTTGCAACTTTCAATTAGAAAATTATTATTATAAAATGTTTATAAATTGGAATCATGTATACGGTAGAAATCGGAGCTACCCATTTCACTATTTGATCGAGATTGAGATGTATTTCGAAGAGCTAAGACGTCGAGTCCGAAATGGAAGCCTCTTTCCAGATCGAGGTCGATGTCAATCGAGATCGGAAGAGATAGAGAGAGTTAAAAACTTAGGATAATTGATGAAGATGAAAGTAAAAAATTTGATTCAACAAAAGGGTCCATATTTATAGAATTACGGTGACGGTTCGACGGTGCTAATGGTCGACTGCCCAGCGCATTAATGGTTTGGGGAACTATACCGACGGGACATTTCGATCACATCCACCGCTTACGTCATGAATATGACATTACTGTCTATCGAGGTCATATAAAAATCGAGGCTCAAGTCAATTCTTATCATTATATTCTAAGAAACGAGGGAACTATCTGTATACGGTAGAAATCGTGGCTACCCAATTTCACTATTTGATCGAGATTGGGACGTTATGTCGAAGAGCTAAGACGTCGTGTCCGAAATCGAAGACTCTTTCCAGATCGAGGTCGATATCAATCGAGACCGGAAGAGATAGACTTCGAGTAATATCGGGATAGCTCTGTAACGGAAAGGGCGAGATATCCGCGATGGGTCGAGGTTCGTGATACGAATCTAGGAACGGATCAAGTCTATAGTTGTTAATCAGTGGTTTCTAAGATTACCTACTATAATTAGAAGTACACCTTAATTAGGAATCCCTTACTATATAAAGAAAAATTCCATTCATTTGTAATGATCATTGTTTATTGAGAAAAATATATACAATCATTTCTTTCTTGCTTATTGCTCTACTTACCGTTCATCAGAGTTGTTTTATTCTTTATTGTTCTTACAATATCACCCCGAGGTTACTTCAATTCGAGGTCGAGACTTCGCTTACGCACTGGTTTATCAATTGGTATTGGACGAAATCACATATCCTTAAAACCACAATATAAGTTTAATTGTTATCCGAATTTTAGGGTAAACAGTTTGGCGTCCACCGTGGGGCTAAGGATAATAGTGATTATTCAACACTAATTCCAATAACACACACTATTTTACGCTTGTTCTTGTCAAGTATTTTTGCTTTCGGGTTAAAACATAAACTCACAAAACACACGCACACATGGTGAAAATGGACTTGGATTTCATGGGAAAACGATTATGTAATTGCTCCAGGGGTCGAAGTGCCACAAGCTGATTTCGGGGGAGCACCGGTTGCCAACCTAGTCGACATCAGTTCGCACATTGTTTTGAATGCGAGCCTGGGAGCAGACCCCGAAGGGAGTGAAAATAGAGAAAGTCGATCTGGTTGGCAAGGTGCACAAGGCGGAGGAGATGGAGGAGTCAATCTCCAAATAATATTCAAAATGCTACAGGCTCAGCAAGCCGCTATTGCACATCTACAAAATCAATATAGAACTCCGAGTGGGGTCGAACCAGAAGCCACCCGCCGTATTGAGCCAGTATCGGAGAGGTCGATTAATAATGAATCGAGGATCGATCCTGAAATAATGAAAATGCTCGAGGAACTCACCAAAAGGATTGAGTCGGGAGAGAAGAAAATTGAAGCTAATGATAAAAGAGTGGAAACATACAACTTCCGAGTTAATCACATACCGGGGGCCGCCAATTTTGAAAGGGATGGATTCGAAGAAATTTGTACAGAAGTCATTTCCTCCAAGTGCGGCTCCGAAGCCCATTCCAAAAAAGTTTCGTATGTCGGATATACCTAAGTATAATGGGACCACCGATCACAACGAGCATGTCACCTCCTTTACATGCGCCATCAAAGGTAACGATTTGGAAGATGATGAGATTGAATCTGTTTTATTGAAGAAGTTCATAGAGACTCTATCAAATGGGGAAATGATTTGGTACCACAATCTACCACCAAATTCTATTGACTCATTTGCCATGTTAGAAGACTCTTTCATAAAGGCGCATGTCGGGGCCATAAAGGTTGCGATGAGGAAATCAGACCTTTTCAAAGTAAAACAGAAGGATAATGAAATGCTGAGGGGGTTCGTATCCCGATTTCAAATGGAACGCATAGAGTTGCCACCAGTCATAGATGATTGGGACGTTCAATATTTCACTCAGGGGTTGAATGAACGAAGTTCGATAGCATCACGTCAACTGAAGCAAAATTTGATCGAATATCCTGCGATGACCTGGGACGATGTACATAATCATTACCAATCAAAGATTAGGGTCGAGGATGACCAATTAGGAACTCCTTCCGGTTTAGTATATCTGAATAGTTCTGCAGCGAAAAATCATAGGGACGTAGATAGGGAGCCACGGTCGAACAAAGACTGATATCATCCATATATCACAGATCACAGGAACGACGGCCCAGGATGCAATTTTGCCCGAAATTATCGAAGAAGTGATCGAGGACAGAATTCTCAGGGACTTATGAGCAAAAGTGATTTTGATAAGTATGTCGATCCTATAGAGGCACCTTGGTTTTCGGAATATAATTTAAATATCGACGCATCAGGAATTGTATCGGCAATTGGAAGAATCAAAGATACTAGATGGTCCTGGCCCATACAGACCGATCATTCCCAAAGAAACCCCAATTTGATGTGTAAGTATCATGGCACGCATGGCCACAGAACCGAGGATTGCAGGCAACTAAGAGAGGAGGTAGCCCATCTATTCAACGAGGGACACCTTTTAGAGTCCCTAAGTGATCGAGCCAAGAATCATTTCAGAGAAAAGGACGCCAACAGGAAAAATGAATAGGAGGAGCCACAACATGTAATCCATATGATTATCGGCGGGGTTGATATTCCCAAGGGACCGTGTTCAGATGCACTAAGGTATCAATTACTAGGGAAAAAGGGACCCGAGATTATGTTCCAGAAGGCACCGTATCATTCAACGACGAGGAAGCAGAAGGAATTTCTCAACCTCACAACGATTCTCGGGTAATTTCTATCTTATTAAATAAATCTCAAGTTAAACGTGTTTTAGTGTATCTAGGAAGCTCGGAAAATATCATCCGATCAAGGTTCGTGGAGCAGCTCGGCCTACGGGACCAAATCATGCCCCCAACTCGGGTCTTGAACGGTTTCAATATAGCCAGCAAAACAACTAAAGGAGAGATCATCCTACCAGTGAACGTGGCTAGAACTATCCATGAAATCAAGTTTCATGTAATCGAGGGCGACATGAGGTACAACGCTCTACTCGGGAGGCCCTGGATTCACAATATGAGGGCAGTCCCTTCGACTCTCCACCAAATGATGAAACTCCATGTATCGGACGGGGTGAAAATAGTATACAGTGAGCAGCATGCTGGAAAGGAAATGTTCGCGGTCGATGAGGTAACACTGATATCGGCACTGTCAATATCGAAGGGATCGAACATCAAAGGAAAACAGGAAGCCAAATAGCAATCACAGCCACCAGCCTCGACTGAATCGGGGAAGCAGGAAATGGAGGAAGAAGATGACGAAGATTATTGGACCCCTCGAACCTTCGTTGTTCCCGAATATTTCGACGCCACCAAATCAATAGTCGAAGAGCTGGAATAGGCTATATTGATCGAGTACCTATCCGAGTGAAAGGTATACCTAGGAACAGGGTTAACACCCGAACTCAGGGAAAAGCTCATTAAATTTCTTATCCCACGTAGACATGACAGGGATCCCGCCAGGGATAACGACACATCTAATAAGTTTGGACCCTAAATTCAGGCCAGTGAAACAAAAGAGAAGGCCCCAGCTGAGGTAAAGCACGCATTCATCAAGGACGAGGTAACTAAAATTCTCAAAATAGGGTCCATTCGGGAAGTGAAATATCCCAAATGGTTAGGAAATGTAGTCATAGTCCCTAAGAAGGGGAACAAACTTAGGATGTGTGGAGATTATAAGGATCTAAACAAAGCATGCCGCAATGATTCTTTTCATCTGCCTAACATCGATTGTATGATCGACGCCACGGTCGGCCACGAGATCCTTAGTTTTCTCGACGCATATTCCGGGTACAATCAAATCCAAATGAACCCAGAAGATCAAGAGAAAACTTCATTCATCACTAAGTATGGAACATATTGCTATAACGTCATGCCTTTTGGGCTAAACAACGCAGGGGATACCTACCGACGTCTAGTAAATAAAATGTTCAAAGAACAAATAGGTAAGTCAATGGAAGTATATATTGATGATATGCTAGTTAAGTCCCTGCACGCAGAGGACCATTTGACACATTTGCAACAAATATTCAAGATATTGAGAAAATACAAAATGAAGCTCAACCCCGAGAAATGTGCTTTCGGGGTCAGATCGGGGAAGTTCCTTGGCTTCATGGTGTCAAATCGGGGGATCAAGATGAACCCTGATAAAATCAAGGCTATCAAAGACATCACTGTCATGGAAAGTGTTAAAGTCGTATAAAGGCTGACAGGGCGGATAGATTCTTTAGGTTGATTCATCTCGAGATCGTCGGATCGGAGCCATAGGTTCTTCTCACTACTCAAAAAGAAGAACGATTTCGCCTGGACCCCGGAATGCCAGCAGGTGTTAGAGGAATTGAAACGATACCCCTCGAGCCCACCATTGTTTTATGCTCCAAAAGTAGATGAAAAGCTCTACTTATACTTAGATGTATCGGAAATCGTGGTAAGTGGTGTCCTAGTTCGAGTGTAGCAAGGTACGTAATTTCCTATTTATTATGTAAATCGAACTCTAGGAGAAGCAGAAACTAGGTATCCAACTTAGAAAAATTGGCACTTGCTCTAATAAGCGCCTCTAGGAAGCTTAAAGAAAATTTTCAATGTCACCCAATATATGTATTAACCACTTACCTGCTTCATAATGCTTTGCATAAGCCCGAACTATCGGGCCGATTGGCCAAATGGGTCGTCGAACTCAGTGGGTACGATATCGAATATCAACCCTGAATGGCCATCAAGTCTCAAATTTTGGCAGACTTTGTGGCCGACTTCACGCCAACCCTCGTACCCAAAGTCGAAAAGAACTTTTTTTAAAATTGGGTACATTATCGGGGGTATGGACCCTTTTTACAGACGACGCTACGAATGTGAAGGGGTCCAGGTTAGGCATCATTTTAAAACCTCCCACGGGAAATACTATTAGGAAATCTATTAAAACTTCTAAGTTGACTAACAACGAGGCCGAGTACGAGGCCGTGATTGCAGGTCTCGAACTAGCTAAGAGCTCGGGAGCGGAAGTCATCGAAGCCAAATGAGACTCCCTGCTAGTAGTAAACCAAGTGAAAAGAACCTTTGAGGTTCGAGAGGATAGAATGCAAAGGTATTTGGATAAGCTACAGGTGACGTTACATCGTTTTAAAAAATGGACTTTGCAGCACATACCTCAAGAACAGGACAATGAAGCCGATGCCCTTGGAAATATGGGATCATCAGTCGAGGACGATGAAATCAGCTCGGGGACTGTTCAACTCTCAAAGTCAGTAATCAAAGAAGGTCACGCTGAGATAAACTCCACAAGCTTAACCTGGGATTGGAGGAATAAATATATCAAGTATTTGAAAAACAGAAAGCTCTCATTGGACCCTAAAGCATCGAGGTCTCTACGAACAAAAGCTGCTCGATTCACATTGACTGAAAATGGAACATTGTATAGGAGGACGTTTGACGGACCGTTAGCTGTATGCTTGGACCAGGGGACACCGATTACATCCTACAAGAAGTTCACGAAGGTACTTGTGGGAACCACTCCGATGCCGAATCACTAGTTCACAAAATCATTAGAGCAAGATACAATCGGGATAGTATGGAAAAGGACAGTAAAGAGTTCATTCGAAAATGTTATAAGTGTCAAAGGTATGCACCAATGATCCACCAGCCCGGAGAACAACTTCATTCGGTCCTATCTCCACAGCCATTTATGAAATAGGGGATGAATATCATCGGCCCTCTACCATCGGTCCCAGGTAAAACTAAGTTCATTTTATTTATGATTGATTATTTCTCTAAATGGGTTGAAGCACATGCCTTCGAGAAAGTCAGAGAAAAAGAATTTATAGACTTCATTTAGGATCACATCATATGTCGATTCGGGATACCTGCCGAGATTGTATGCGACAATGGAAAGAAATTCATCGGCAGCAAGGTAACAAAGTTTCTCGAAGATCACAAAATAAAGAGAATCTTATCGACACCATATTATCCTAGCGGAAATGGGCAGGCCGAATCGACGGACAAGACCATCATTCAGAATTTGAAGAAAAGGTTGAATGATGCCAAGGGAAAATGGAGAGAAATTCTACCCGAAGTCCTTTGGGAATATCGAACAACGTCGAAGTCCAGTACGGGGGTAACACCGTTATCCTTAGTACATGGCTCTGAAGTTGAATTCAAGGAACCCAGCGCCAGATTTTGATACACAACGGAAGAATCAAATCACGAGGCTATGACTACTAGCGTTGAATTGTTAGATGAAAAATGAGAAGCTGCCCTTGTTCGAATAGCCGCGCAAAAATAATGCATAGAAAGGTATTATAATCGAAGGACCAACCTTTTCCACTTTAGAATCGGGGACTTGGTTCTTAGAACAGTCACCCTCAACACTCGAGATCCTAATAAAGGAAAACCTGGCCCGAATCGGGAAGGACCATATCAAATCCTTGATATCTGGGCAAGGTTTTTAACGAGGCAACCATTGTTCGTGCTGACTTAGAGTATCTGAGGTCTCTTTACAATCAACCTCGAATATTAGGGGGCATCACCCTCAGATGTTATATTTTCAAGGAAAATAATTCATGTCAAAGGGGTATCAATAGGAAAACTTTGTAATGGGCCAAATGGTCGAATGAACCGTGTCCGTATAGATTAGTCGATCCCTAACGGCAAAACGTGTACGCGTGTATGAACTATTCAAAGAAGTACTTTTCCTTACCAAATATCTTGTGCCTTAATGAAAGCTTCTACTTTACTAGATCCATACTTATTATCACTTGTGAAAACTAGCTCAAGGGCCAATTATGGCTAAACCTCGAACGATCATCCCCATACTCGGGGACTGCCGTAAAAAATTGACATGTTCGAACTATCTAACTTTGAAACCGTAAGACCTCAAAGAGGCAACCCTCAATTTATAGGCCAAGGCCACCATTCTCGAGGACTAACACATTGAACAAGTTTGAAGTGTTATCGGGAAAATAACCCAAATACGAATACGCGGCTCAGAGACGTCCGAATCCCGCAATAAAAACAGGCCTACGAATTCTTTGAAAAACCGGTTAAAAAAGGACTACCCTCGGCAAAATAATCAAAGGGCTTGATAATGTCAGCCCTCGAAAAACTTTAAGAGATATCAAATCATTTAAATATAATTTTATGCTAAGGCATAAAAATTAAAAGGGGTTTCGATCCCCAAAAATCCCAACGGGTAAAAATTCATGCTAAGGCATAACAAAATTTTTATAAGTCTTTAAGCCGAAAAGGGGAAAAAGTCATTCTTTTAAGGCCATATCGACCCGACTCAAAGAGCCTAAGGTCCATTACATTTTAGAGTTCGAGAACACATTCTCACTCAATTCAAACCTAAGTGTTCCACTACTTCGAGCTCGAGTAAAAACTCACTCGACTACGGTTCAAAAATCTGCTCTTACTCGATACAAACTTAAGGGTTCTATTGCTTCGAGTTCGAGTATAACTCGAACTCGACTCTAAAAGCATATTATTGTGAATTTGGTCAAGTTGCCCAAAGCCGAAGTCTCAAACATATTTTTCAAGGCATAAAGTGTGCTAAAATTTTACAAAGCACAAAGCAAGTTTGAAGACAAAATTTGAGAAGGAATTAAAAAAGGAAATATCTTTATATATATACTTGAACAAGAGTATGTACAAAACACCGACAAAGGTCTTACAAAAAAAACAAGTACAAGTCTTAACTATGCTCGGGGGAGACTTCTTCCTGGAGGGGGGGGGGGCAGCTTCTTCCTCGGGCTCCTCACCTTTATCAGGCCTGTTCTTTCTGTCTTCATCGTCATCTTCACCATCGGAGGAGGCCAATAGCCTAGCATCAACTTCGAGCATCTTTGCTTGAGCTATCTCCTCAGAAAGGTCGAAGCCTAGAGCATGAATATCCTCGAGGGTCTCCCTTCGAGATTGGCACTTAGACAACTCAGCAGCCCATTGTGCTGGGTCAGTAGCCTCTCTCAGCTGATTTTGAGCAGCCTCGACATCAACCAAGTATACAGCTACCGATTGGTCAGCTTGAGTCTTTGCCTTTTCAGCCCCAGTTTGGGCTTTAACGAGTTCAACCTCGAGTTCCTTGATTCTCTTGGCCTGAACCTAGAACTTCTCCTTAGCATTCCGAAGTTGGATTTCTGCCGATGACAATTGAGCCAATGCGGTCTCTTTCTCTATAGCAAAGCGGTCCATTCCCTCCTTCCACCGATGGCAATCAACTTTAACTTGATCGGCCTCCCCCGGAACAGCTCGATTTTCTCAATTTTCTATTGCAACTGAGACATCGAAACGTTAGCTTCCACCCTTGGATTGAGCCCGTATTTTTTCAAAAGAAGAGTTACATGCTCGTTCAGTTCGTCTTCCTCCTTACGGGCCTTGGCTAAGTCAGCTCGGAGGTCCCTGAGATCCTCATCCTTCTGCCCACAAAGGAGCTTGAGAGCACCCCTCTCCTCTGAAAGCTTTTGAATCTCGGCCTCACACTGGTTTTAATCAGCCCGAGACTTCAAGAAGGAGTGTATGAGAAAAGATGAAAGTTAAATAGAAAGAAGGAAAAGTAAAAGAAAATTACAACAACAGAAGTTAACACTTACTCGAGATAGAAGGCTTTGGGCCTTTTCAAAGAGGGTAGACGCATCGTTGAGGTGAGAGGCATCATCGACCCTGGTAAATCAATCCCTAAAAGGATCCTCTTCACTGGGGACTCCGCCTACGTCGGGGGTCCTTATATCCCGAGCCTCTCTTATTGTCTCCTCGGAGAAGGCCAGTAGAGAAGGTGAGTGATCTGATGTCACTGCCCCGAGCGAGTCACTCAGGGCGCTTTGTTCGGCTCTAGAGGTCTCAAAACTGGCCCCCTCCGATATGTTTGATGATGGTCGAGGGAAAATCTCAACCTCAGGTGATTCAGGAACTTCGCGCAAATTTTTCTTCGAAGCCTCCTCATCACGAGGCTGGGTCTCGACAACCGCGTCCGATTTTGAGGCCTCGGCGGTCTTCCTTGATCGAATCACCAAAGTCGATTCATCGCCCTCGTCTTCTTCTTCTTCTTCTTCTTCTTCTTCTCCTCTCAGCTTTAGGACCAAATATATGGTGAGAGGAATGATTTTCCTTCTGGTCCTTCGAGCTGGAGCACTTTTGGGTTTGGGGTCCTCGGACAACGAGATCCCCTTCCTCTTATTATCTTTCCCCGATTTCGGAACTGGGGACTTAGTCTCTTCCTCGCTGCTCGGAGGCCTCAAAACTACAGCCTTGTTCAGACTTGCACAAAGAAAGCTGAGTAAGGAAAAGAAATATGATCGACACCTCAGAAATAAGGAAGAAAAACTCACCGTGATTCATTGCCTCCCATTTGCCTTTTGCCAAGTCACGCCAATAGCGCTCGACATAAGAGAAAGTCGAGGCCAACTTCTGAACCAAGTCCTCGAGGTCAGGAATCGCTCGAGGAATCCAAGCAGCCGCTGAATGTCAAATAAAGATGTTAAATAAAGCAAAAAATAGGAACACGGAAACTAATGAGTAAAGTTTTACTTACGCTTGGGGTTCCATTTCTCGGGGAATGGCATTTTCTCTTTCGGGATAAGGTCGCAAGTCCTCATCCGAACAAACTGACTCATCCATCCTTGGTCCTTATCCTCATCGATACTCGAGAACAACGCCTTGGTTGCTCGACTTTGAAGCTTGATCAACCCTCGAAAGATTCGGGGACGATATAACCTGATGAGATGGTTGAGGGTGAACGGTAGCCCCTCGATTTTGCTGGAGAAGAACCAGAGCATGATTACGATGCGCCAAAAGGAAGGATGAACTTGGCCGAGGGTCACTTGGTACCTCTTACAGAAATCTATGATAACTGGATCGAGGGGACCCAACGTGAAAGGGTAAGTGTAAACACTTAGAAACCACCTCCTTGTGGGTGGTAATACTTTCTTCAGGAGAAGGGACCTGTACAATAACTTTGTCCCCCCAGTTACAATCCCTTTTAACGTCCTCGTGATATCTCACCGTTATCGAGCAAATATATCTCGACACATGCTCGCATCGGTCGGGGACCATGGAGGATTCTTGAATTTGAAGTCGGATTTTAGGACACACGGGTCGGGAACATACTCATTAGGGATCGGTCATGCCGGCTTTTATCATCAGCCGTCCGTGAAGAAGATGAATAAGCCTTTTCCTTTTGTGGAACGGTTTTAGAAGTTTTCTCCATTGGTACGAGTAGAAGAAAGAGGAAAGTGTTGAGTTTTGGTGGTTTGAAACTAACAAAGTAGGCTCAAGGAGTGATGAAAGGGAAGATATGGAGAGAGTTAAAAACTTAGGAGAATTGATGAAAATGAAAGTAAAAGTTTTGATTAAACAAAAGAGTCTGTATTTATAGAATTACGGTGACAGTTCGACGGAGTAGTCGACCGCCCGCTGACGCGCATTAATGGTTTGGGAAACTATACCGACGGGACGTTTCAGTCATTTCTACCGCTTACATCATGAGGATGACATCACTGTCTATGGGGATCATATGAAAATTGAGGCTCAAGTAGTTTCTTATCATTATATTCTAAGAAATGAGGGGACTATCTGTATACGGTAGAAATCGGGGCTACCCAATTTCACTATTTGATCAAGATTGGGACGTTATGTCGAATAGCTAAGACGTCGAGTCCGAAATCGAAGCCTCTTTCCAGATCGAGGCCGATATCAATCGAGACCGGAAGAGATAGACTTCGAGTAATATTGGGATAGATTTGTGACGAAAAGGGCGAGATATCCGCTATGGGTTGAGGATCGTGATGCGAATCTCGGAACAGATCAAGTCTGTAGTGGTTAATCAGCTGTTTGTACGATTACCTACTATAATTAGAAGTACACCTTAATTAGGACTCCTCTACTATATAAAGAGAAATTTCATTCATTTGTAATGAGCATTTTTTACTGAGCAAAATATATACAATCATTTCTTTCTTGCTTATTGCTCTACTTACCGTTCATCAGAGTTGTTTTATTCTTTATTGTTCTTACAATATCACCCCGAGGTTACTTCAATTCGAGGTCGAGACTTAGCTTACATACTGATTTGATTTATTTTACAATCTAATTCAGTCATTTATTTTCTCGTTTATCAATTGGTATTGAACGAAATCACATATCCTTAAAATCACAATATAAGTTTAATTGTTATCTGAATTTTAGGATAAACAAATCCAATTTGGAATTGGACAGGCAAAATCTGTAAGGTATTCTCGGCAGTCACGTTACCAAAGTGAATGGTAATTTCGATTTTTCCATAGAAAATTCCACAAGTTAGTCTTGAAATTAAATTTTTACCCTAAGTAAATCATTACCTCGACCAAATATGAAAAGAATTTATAGGTGTTGCTATATAAAGGAGGATGTAGAAAATTTGTAGTATTAAGTTTTGCGAAGAAAACTCACTTTGTGAAAGTGAGAGGGCAATACAAAGCCAAGAGACAAAATACAATTACAAGAAAAGTGTTTCTCGTTCTTCTACCTTTGAGTTGAGATTTTTAAGAAAAAATTCAACATAATATTTCGTTTAATTTGTTCACGGGTTTCATTGATCAAAGAGTTGATAGCAAGGACTGGTCTTGGTATGGATATGCATAGAGTCTTCACACTTTCGAAGAAATTTTAAAACGAGATTCTCTTCACCAAGTACGTCTTAGATCTGATCTTTGACACGTAAATAAATTTTAAACACGAAAAAATCTGCCTAGGATAGTTATTTTCTTCTGTTGCGTGTTATGAAAATCTATATGAAATCCATCAAGTGACACATTGAATTAAAAAAAATAGCGATACATTTGGAAATGGATCAACTTCAGTACCCACACGTTTCAAATATCAAATTTCTATTTGCTACAAAAATTTGATATAACAGTATAGCAACGTTACGTTTTTGTTAAATCAATATTTGATCAGTGCCTCTAGAGAGAAAAACAATTCATACACAGAACATAATTTTGAATTGGTGTCGTTCGCAATCCTACCATACTCTCCCCTATTTTTTTCGAACTATTGAAACCAAAAGAAAAAAGAGAAAAACAAAAATTAAAAGTATGCATTATAGATGAAGAAAAATTTTTATCACAGGCGAGGATGTTTTCTCCATATTCTTTCATTTCCAGGTAAAAAGTCAAAATGCAAAAAAATTTCGACTAATAACATTTCAAATTTACCCATAAACAGATAGCTACTGATCACGCCCAACTCTAGTCCTAAAAGGGATAAGTGATCGCTGCAAGTCTAAGAGTCCAAGGTCGAATCCCACAGAGAACTACAGTTTAACTGCAACTGTTCACTATCGCCAAGAAGACAAGCTTGAAAAATTCCTAAGTTATAAATATCAAGATTCTTATGACTAACTAATTAACTATCAAATTGAAGGAGTGATTTAACAACTAAACATACTATTGGTTGGAGATAAGATTAAGAGGTCTAGAGTTATGATTTTTCCAATTGTCGGAATCCTTCCTGCTACGTCTCCTATAATTTTGCCTAATTATTCTCTACTGATCGTGAGCACTTTAGGTGTCGTAATTCTCTCCCGAGCAACTCTCTCAATTTACTTGACATATTCTCCCAAACTACGCTAGCTGGCACAATCTCACCACTCACTATGACTACGTCAAGGCTTTGTTATTCCTAAACCCACCTTTAAACCTACCGTATTGATTCCTCATATAAGTTAGGAGTGACGTTTTTCAACAACTACCTGAATATGTACTATTCCCAAGCAATACATAATAAATAGGCACAGTCAATTGATGGCCATTTAATCAACAAAAATAAGCATGTAGTTGGAAGTAAAGAAATTCAAAGGCTAAATTATATTCAAACTTAACAAGAATTCATCATCCAAAAGTTTCCATCAAAACCCTAGATAACAAATTAGGTATTCATAATAGTATGCAAAACTATAATACTAGAATTCATAACCAATCATGGAAATAGAGGAAGAAAGAGGGGAAAATGTGGAGTTGAATCCTTCTCCTTGCTCCAAGTGTATTCTTGCCTGCAAAGGTGTTGTGTAATCCTAAAGTAGTGTCTTCTCCTAAAAAATTATGTTTTAGGATGTATTTATATGACCTAGGCAGGTTGGAAGGTCGTCCAAGGCAATCCAAACTTGGATTGGAGAACTGGAGGGCGCATCTGCCTTCGCGCAGTGTGCGACCATAGACGCGGACTCAACTTTTGCAATGTTTTCAGTTCGCAAAGCGATCCGTGCCTTCGCTTTGTTTCGCTGTTTTGTACCTTCATTTTTGTCCTTTTTTCGCGTGCGTTTCGTGCCACACACGAAATTGGACGAGCTCCCAATTCTTTCCACCTCTTCTTTTGTGTCGAATTATCATCTTTTGATCATTTATCACCCAAACTTATTCCTACACATAAGAAACACATAATGGCATATTTCACCTCACAAATCATGTAATCTCCCGCGACTCACACAAGAATTAATATGCAAATATACTCAAAAATATGCACTTTTCATCATTTATCACCACCCCACACTTAAACTTTTGCTCGTTTATGAGCAACTTAAAATTAAGCTCATAGGAAAGAAATAGCTTTCAAAACATACTCAAGCATCACACCAATGACAATGGTTTATATCAACGCTTAGAACCCAATATATGCATTCTTCATACATTTCCTCAAGTTCTAAACTCATGCCAAGATTATTTAAAATATTTGTGACTCTTCTAGTATCCTAGCCTCAAAAACTGACTCCACTACATTCTTTTTTGTGATTGCTTCTTGTGAAAACTCAAGATACGAGTTCCTTACCAATCAATTGTAAATCATGTGCCTTCAACAACAAAACAAAGAGAGTAATGTGACGACCCGACCGATTGTCTTGAGATTGTAACCTTCTTTCCCCCTTTTCTTCTTCTTTTGGTGCTCTATAGTTGTTATATGTCTTACCGGATTGGTTGGTTCGGGTCCGGAGTGATTTCGGAGTGAATTGAGACACATAGTCTCTTAATGGGAAGTTTAAGTTGGAAAGTTGACCGGATGTCGACCTATGTGTAAATGGCCTCAGATTTGAATTTTGATGGTTCTGTGAATCTGTGTGTAATCCATGTTTTGATGTTGTTTGGGGTGATTTTAGGATTCGACTAAGTTTGTACTGGGTTATATGACTTGTTGGTATGTTTGGTTGAGGTCCCGGGGGCCTTGAGTGTGTTTCAGATGTTCATCGGAAAGAAATTTCGACTTATGCATTGCTGAGTTTTTCTGGTGTTTCGCATCTGCGGTGGGGAGCCCGCAGGTGCGGACCCGCAGAAGAGAAGAGGAGGACGCATATGCGGGCAACGATGAGCTGGACTAGAAGCGCAAGTGTGAGAAGAGGAGCGCATCTGCGAATCTGCAGATGCGGAAGAGGAAGCGCAGAAGCGGAAATGGCTTGTAGTGGGAAGGATCGTAGAACGGGGCAAGGGAACGCAGGTGCGCACAGGCAGGTGAGACAATCTAACCGCAGAAGAGGAATTTGGGATCTTAAGTGGAATCCGCAACTGTGATGGAATTTCCGCAGGTGCGGCGTCGCAGATGCAACAGGAGGTCCGCATGTGCAGAATCGTTGGGCAGAAAACATCAACTTTGAGGGTTGGAATCCCATTTCGATTTTGAGACTTGGGAGCTCGATGTGAGGCGATTTTTCGAGGATTCTTCAAGAAAATCGTATGGGTAAATGCTTCTAACCCGGATTGGGCTAAATTTCGTGAATCTATTGCTTTCTTCATCATCTAATTAGGGATTTGAGTTGGAAATTTGGGGGTTTAGGGCTTGAGAATTGGAGAGGATTTTGGGGTTTTGGATGACCAAATGGTGTCGTATTTTGATTAATTTAGTATATTTAGACTCGTGAGTGAGTGGGCTTTTGGTTTTTACAACTTTTGTCGAATTTTGAGACGTGGGCTCGGGGGCGGGGTTTGAGCCTTCGAGTTTTGGGCTATAATTTAGTAGTTTTCTTGTGGAATTGATCCCTTTAGCCTATATTAATTATTTCGTACTGTTTGTGGCTAGATTCGGGGAATTTAGAGACTGATTCGAGCGCAAGTTCATTTCGGAGTAGGATTTTCGTGCAGTTAAGGTAAGTAAAAGTCTTAAATCTGGTCTTGAGGGTATGAAACCCCAAAATTGGTATGTTGTTACTATTTTGAGGTGACGTACATTCTAGGTGATGGGCGTGTGAGCGTGCACCATGAGGGATAGTGACTTGGTCCGTCCCGTGAGACTATAAAGTCGAATAGCCTATTGTTGCTTACATGTTTTCCTTGTTTTCTAGTAATTTGACTGCCATTCATGTTAGGAACCATGCTTAGGCCTTATGATATTACTGTTGGGACCCTTAGCAGTCGTATACTTATTCAATTGATTGTTAATTGCTCTCTTCTATTCATTCATAGTCTTACTTGTGTGTCATATCTCCGTTCCCTTTCACTTCTTGTTAATACTTGAGGTTATCTCTGTTTGGGCTAAATATTATGATTTCTGTGAGCCCGAGAGGCTGGAGAGGTTAGTGACTGAGATGGGGCCTGAGTGCCGAGCTGTGAGGTAATATGGATCGGGTTGCACGTCGCAACAAGCCTTATGGCTATTTATGTATTATGGATTGGGTTGCATGCCGCAACGAGACTTATGGCTATTGATGTATTATGAATCGGGTTGCACGCCGCAACAAGATTGGATCAGGCTGCACGCCGAACAATATAGCGCTTGGGCTGAAGGAGCCCCTCCAGAGTTTGTACACCCCAGTGAGCGCAGGTACTTATTGAGTGTGTGTGTATTGAGGGTTGAGAGCCAAGTATTGAGCTATTGAGGGCTTGAGGGACTGTGATCCTGAGAGGTTGTATTTGACTTGTTTTGTTGCTATTATTAGTTGATTCATATTACTGTTTGAGCTTCTGGAAGTTTTTATGCCTGGTTAACCCGAACTCAGTGAATATGCAGCTTGACTTGTTATATATTGCCGGAATTTACTCACGTTTACTTTCATTGTTGAAATTTCTGAAATAAACTGTATTTTGCTTAGCTCGTCACTGCTTCTCTACTCCTCATTTATTTCTGTTACTTGATGAGTTGGTTGTACTCATGCTACACCCTGCACTTCAAGTGCAGATCCAGGTGTGTCTAGTCACGGAGGTCGTTGAGTTCGTGCGCGATCTAGTACCGGAGACTTACGAGGTAGCTGTCGACATCCGCAGACCTTGTCTCTCCTTCTATGTTATTTTTCTTCTTTCTGTATTGATACTTAGACACAGACTCTAGTAGACACTATTTTTATTAGACTGGATATCTCGATGCTCATGACTTGGTGACACCCCGATGCTTGGGGCTATCTTTCCGCACTATATTTTCGAGTCAAACTTCTTTTTATGAAAATTATTGTTATGAAAAAGGTTTTTGATTTATCTTTATGAAATGTTGAAGTGTTTTTGAAAATCGGCTTGCTTAGTACCACCGATAGGTTCCATCACAACAGGTTATAGTTTGGGTCGTGACAAATAATCAGTCTGCACACTCAAATACGAATTCAAGTATAATTGAAGGACTCACAGAATAAAAGAATTCACTCACTCTTGCATAGAAACTCATGTGCCCCCAAAGCTCGTACCATACGCTTACCTGTAATGTTAGTCTCTACTAATTTAAGCTCGCAAAGTCTAGGGTCAATTAGGTCTTCATGTATTGTAATGTAGGATAAGGGACGGGTATGATATGTATGGATAATAGTAACTAACCCTCCCAAGCACTTTTTAAAAAATACACTTTAACTTTTAAGCACATCCTCTTCATGATCACTCAACATATCGCTACGACACCGTAAATAACCTAGCCCATAGACTTTAAGCACATCTGTATAAGCATTAGCACATATCAAAGTGAATTGGAGGGAAATTTTTTTTGTTGCTTTTGTTCAAAATATTTTCAACACCCTCCATAAATTGGTATTTCCAGCTAACAGCTCTCTCCATTCACACATACACCTTTTCGCCTTCCTATGGTTCCACTAAAAAACTACCCAATCTCTTTTCCTTCACTTCTAGCGACTTAAGTGATTTTGGAGGTAAAGGTTCAACAAGATTTAATTAAGAATAAAAGGGATTCGTCTTGTAATGTGGGTACCAAAGAAAAGGTTTACAGGCTCAAACGAGCCAACAAAGGATAATATTTATCACTAGTAGGCAAATAGACTGAAGGGTCAATCAAAGAAACGCATATATCATTTTCTAAACTCACAAGACTTAATCATTTCACTTCGAGTCACTCACGGAGAAAGTTTTAGACTAACAAGGGATAACACAGAGTACAACCGAAATCTCACCTTACACAATGCACATGACTTATTCAGGACGACTCAGACTCGATTCTCAAGTTAAAGCAACTAGCACAATCATAATATAATTCAATCACATAGGATGTACATAATAGGAGTCAAAAGATGAGCTCAAGTGTCAGAATAAGTCACATATACTCTCAGGGCACATAGTAACAAGACTCAAGAAGAAAGTACTCAACACAAATACTCCAGCTCTAAGCCCCAACATAAAACAAAGCATAGATACTCAAGTTCTTCCTATTCCATTATTAATTCAAAAATAAAAAGCAATGAACTTTTGTTTTGTATTTTTCTTTGGATTTTAAACCCTCAGGAAAACTATCTAGGAGGTCCATCGTCAGGAAAAGTCCCATTTTTATTTTTGAGAATACTACCTACAAGAAAAAAAAAATTACTACCGGTTCAAAGAGTCATCCCTTGGAAAATAACCGTGGCCATAAGAAAAATCAAGAGGGATTATTTCTACCTAATTTTATTTATTTAATTGATTTTTGATTTTTTCCAACACGCATACAATAAGACAACCAAAATAGCATAGAAAATCACCCAAACAGTCTCTTCACCCCACACTTAAAATTGCGTATTGTCCCCAATTCACACTCGTAAATATAAGAGGGCAAAAGAAACTCCCTGGTAGGCCAAAGGCCGAAGCATTAACATCTCACGAGGTACTCAGACTTCTCCTTGACTTGGTTCGTTGTGCGGGCACCCTACACTTAGTTTTAACCATCTCACTTGATTTTGCTTCTTCCAATGACTTTGCTTTCCATGCTCCTAGAAAATAAAAAATAACACTACAAAAATAATAAATAAAAAAATTAAAAATAAAAGGAAGCAGTAAAAGTGGGTTGCCTCCCAACAAGCGCTTGATTTAATGTTCCGGCACGACGCGAATCACTTTTTGCCTCTACCTTGGACATATGAATTGAACCCCAAGTTTTGCTTCAAGTTTATGATTATGATCCTGGGGCGGTTTAAATTCTTGGAAGCCAAAAATTAAATAAATTCTCATGCACTTTTTGGCTCTCCGTCGAGGAGTGTCACCTTGCCTAGACGACCTTAAAAATTTCAAAATATAAGGCTCATCTACCTCTTCCCTGGACTCCTTTTTATGCTTGTAAAGATCCATTCCCATTTCACTGTCTGAACATAATGTAAAGAAGTGTCCTTAATAAGGTTCAACGCGCTCAAACACATGAACTTCAAGATTTTCGACATCCTCAAAATCAATCACACTAGAGTCAACTAAATTTATACTCAATGTCCTTGGTTTACTCTAGTATTACTTCTTCAACATCGGCATCCTCAAATTCTAGCTGGTTAGAGTGTTGGGGTTCTACTATGGACCCCTCCATTGACACCTCAATTTTCGTTTCTAATGCACACTGCTCCTGGCTACTATCCAAAATATTAACATGTTGAGCATTAAATGCTTCAACTAGTTGCCTCACTTGAGCCTCCAAGTTGCGA
Source organism: Nicotiana paniculata (assembly GCA_005239505.1). NCBI lineage: Eukaryota > Viridiplantae > Streptophyta > Magnoliopsida > Solanales > Solanaceae > Nicotiana > Nicotiana paniculata. The sequence continues at coordinate 27,631 of ML332076.1, forward strand.
ATAGTTGCATCCTGCCTTTGTACCTGCAATTGTGTCTCATTATTTTTATTCATAAAGTACCTTAGCATATCTTTGATCTCTTTCAGGCTGTCATCCCCGGGTTCTTTGTTCTTGTTAACCTCACAATTAAAAGTAGAACCATCATAGTAAGGGGTTGGGGGAGGATAAGAAATATAAGCACAATCATGAAATTGACCATCTTGACCACCACACATATCACACACATTCCACACATAAGATTGAGTTGGTACACATAACTCGCTCTCGAGAATATTTTGATAATTTTTCCATGGGTGGTTTCCTCCATAATATACATAAAGAGGATCAAAAGTAGAAGTACCAACATCAAAACTATCATAATTCCAAGATGCCATGTTTCTCAATTCAACAAATAAAAAAAATCAAATACTAGAAAACAAAATAAAAGTTCAAACTTGAAACCTAACAATATGTACACCTACAGCTACACCGTTAGTTCCCTGGCAACGACGCCAAAATTTGAGCACGCCTAACTCTAGTCCTAAAAGGATAAGTGAACGCTGCAAATATAATCTAGTCTAAGAGTCCGAAGTCGAATCAACAGAGAACTAAGGTTTAATTACAATTGTTCACTATCACCAAAAAGACAAGTTTGAACAATTTCTAAGTTATAAATATTAAGACTCTTATGTCTAACTAATTAACTAACAAATTAAAGGAGTGAATTAACAATTAAACATACTATTGGTTGGAGATAAGATTAAGGAGGCCTAGAGTTATGATTTTCCCAATTGTCGGAATCCTTCCCGCTACGTCTCTTATAATTTCGCCTAATTATTCTCTACTGATTGTGAGAACTTTAGGTGTCGTAATTCTCTCCCGAGCAACTCTCACAATTTACTTGACATATTCTCCTGAATTACGCTAGCTGACACAATCTCACTGCTCACTATGACCACGTCAAGGCTTTGTTATTCCTAAACCCACCTTTAAACCTACCGTATTGATTCCTCATATACGTTAGGAGTGACGTTTTCCAACAACTACCTGAATATGTACCCTTTACCAAGTAATACATAATAAATAGGCACGGTCAATTGATGGTCATTTAATCAACAAAAATAAGCACGTAGTTGGACAAGTAAAAAAAATCAAAGGCTAAATTATGTTCAAACTAAACAAGAATCATCCTCCAAAAGGTTCCATCAAAACCCTAGATAACAAATTAGCTATTTATAATAGTATACAATACTAGAATTCATAACCAATCATGGAAATAGAGGAAGAAAGAGGGAAAAACGTGGAGTTGAATCATTCTCCTTGCTCCAAGTGTGTTCTTGCCTCTAAAGGTGTTGTGTAATCCTAAAGTAGTGTCTCCTCCTCCAAAGTTATGTTTTAGGATGTATTTATACGACCTAGGTAGGGTGGAGGGCCGTCCAAGGCAATCCAAAATCGAATAGGAGAACTAGAGGGTGTGTCTGCCTTAGCGCAACGCGCGACCATAAATGCAGACTCAGCTTTTGCAATTTTTTCAGTTCGCGAAGCGATCCGTGCCTTCACTTCGCTTCACTGTTTTGTGCCTTCATTTTTCTCCTTTTTCGCGTCCGTTTTCGTGCCACACACGAAATTGGACGAGCTCCCAATTCTTTCCACCTCTTCTTTTTGTGTCGAATTATCATCTTTTGATCATTTATCATCCAAACTCGTTCCTACACATAAGAAACAGGTAATGGGCATATTTCACTTCACAAGCCATGTAATCTCCCGCGACTCACACAAGAATTAATATGCACTTTTCGTCAACTACTCACATTTAAAACAGTCAAAAGTCTATCAAATTACAAGTTGCTTCTCAAATCAGGTAAATTTCATCAAATAAAATCATGAATGAACTCAAAATTTATGCGCTACCAAAAGCATTCCCTAGCCCGATTCAATTTTTATGGGTCAATTAGCCTTTTGAATAGTTCGCTTTGAGCGCTGCGTCAATTAACCTTTTGAAACTAGGCTTACAAGGAAACAAGTTCCTCCTTAATGATTACAACTTCATACTTTGGAAAAAAAGTCAGTGATAACAAAGACCCTTCTATTTCTATCTCATCATAATCTAGTAATCACAAATCCACTATACTACAAAAACAATAGGAAATATTAGACAAGGGAAAGAAAAGAAAAAAAAAGAGAGAGAGAGAGAGAATAAAGCCATAGCGCACGTGAGAATAGGATGTTATGCGCGCGTGGGATCCTCGAATATTGTCGCACATGGTGTGCTTCAAAATTTGCCCAAGCACACATTGAACTCAACCATTAGAGAATCTGAGCTTCTGGACTTAACTAAATTTAGCTTCATTACCTTCCGGCATTTCTTCCCTATTCTCCGGATCACACAAGGCACTCTCACACACTACGCACTATCTCCATGCTCCATAGCCGGCACAAAATCGAGATCTGAAAGTAGACAATATCAACGGCGACCATTGATTCACTCGCATTATTCATATATGTCTCGGCCGCCCAATCATGAGTTTCAGGAATGGTGGAACAAGCAAAGAGCCAATGGCAATGACGACCTCCTCTCTTCTTCCTCCGAAAACCCTAGCTTTTTGACAGTTGAGATCCGTAGCCCTACCGTTGATAAGAAGGAACGTACTCGCAGTGCTCGTCAACTCTCCTGGATTTACCTTCTCAAGTTTCAGCAAATTGCTAATTCAATCGCATTCCTCACAAATGGCTTCATTTCAATCGTTCGCACCGCCAATCGCCGAATCGTCACATCCAACTCGGCGCCTCATCGATCGGATTCTAAGCTCTATCGCGTAATTAAGGTGTTTTTAACAGTTTCAGTTATATTGTTAGTCTTTGAGCTAGTTGCTTACTTCAGAGGATGGCATTTCAGTCCTCCGACTGTGGAATCGGCGTCGGCGGAAGTGGTGGACTTAGTGGAGTACGTGTATGCCAATTGGTTAGACATTAGGGCTAACTATTTGGCGCCGCCATTACAGAGCTTGACCAATATGTGCATTGTTTTGTTCCTGATACAGTCGGTAGATCGAGTGGTGCTTGTACTTGGCTGTTTTTGGATCAAGTTCCGACGGTTGAAACCTTTGGCGGAGATTGAGTACTCTGCTGATGTGGAAAATCTGAATGCAGAGGATTATCCCATGGTGTTGCTTCAGATACCAATGTGCAATGAGAGGGAGGTAAGACCATGTATGTTTTCAAGTTCTCACTGCTAAAGTCTATTGGCAATTACTCCCTTCATTTCAATTTAAATATTTTACATTTCTTTTTAGTTTGTTTAAAAAAGTATGCCTCTTTCTATATGTAGTTGGTATTTAATTCTAACATTCTCATTTTACCCTAAGTGACACTGCTTATAGAAATGACATGGCCCATTTAAGACCACATCAAAGGATACTTTTGATTACACAATGTTTTAAAAGGGATTTTTGGGACTCGCCCGGCGCTCGCCCCTGGGCGGGGCACTTGCAAACGCCCTGGGGCTTAGTTCTGTGAGGCTTACACCCCAAGCGCCCAGCCGTGCGCCCTAAACATGTCTAACGCTCAATACTCGGGGCTCGCCTAATAATTCTAACGCAAATCACGTGTCGAATTCCCTAATTAATATCGTTAACCCTCAAAATTCTTTAACAAACTAATGATAAAAGTTCTATTCATCGGTAGAAATATGAAGATTGACCATAACTCTAATAATAAGACATAGTATTGCGAATTTATATCTTCACTTGTTATTGGTCGTGTCTTAGTTCATATGTCTCTCCTAGTTATAGACTTCTATTAACTTGATATTTTAAACTAATTTGTATTTATTCATGAGGGAGTAATATTTTAATTATCGTACTAATATGATTTACTTTTAGGAAGGTAAAATGTGGAGTTTGATAATTTTTTTAAATAAATTGTAAATTTTTTAATTGTTTGAAAGTTAAGACTTTATACGTGGTTTGTATGCATTATATATGCTTAAGAACCATGCTAGTTTCTATGAGTTTCTTTAATTTTCTTTTAATTTTTTAACTTTTAATTTATATTTTATATTTTTTTTGTGTTATTATGTTATTTTATTAATTTATAAATTAAAATTTTTAGAGATCCGTGGGGCTTACGCCCCCNCTTATCAAGTAAAATGCTTCGCCTCGCGCCCCCGCCTTTTAAAACACTGGTTATACACACCTTTAGGTTAAGATCACAAGATTCAAAAGTTTTGTTTACATTCTTAATTTCATGCCTAGTCGACTAAGGCAAATAAAATGAAACGGAGGGAGTACATGTTTAGTGAATTTGCTTCCTTACTTTGTTTATTCATTTCTAGGCCAAGTGTCGAGCTAGTCTCGCTTGTAGAAGTAGGAATGATTATATGCAATCTTTATTAATTTTGCAGTTTCTAGTGATGTTTCGAATGCAAAATCTTTCGTGGTTTTAATTTCCTATTTTTGGAGAATAGAGAACTTTTGACTATTAACAATCATGTAAATTTGGATACTTTTGAGATGATGACTTTACTAAGCCAGAGACCTTTTGACAACAGTCCTTAGTTGGATTTAGATATAAGGTGAATAGCTGATTAAACCGAATGTGTAGTCCTACCTGACCCTGAATGTAGATTTAAGAACAAGTCTGCACACGGGCAAACAATTTCTAAGAATAGTATCTTGCGTCAACCCCCACAATTGTCACCACGCTGTGCTCTTGGCAGAAACTATACACCTATTATCTGCTGAGCTTTTAAAATGTTTTTATTCGTGATGTTAATTTAGGTATGTCCTCATGACAAGCCACTTTTATCCTAAATAGGTAAGTTGATTATTTTTGCTGAGTTACTGTTTGACTGATATGTCAATTCCTTCACTGCGGTACTGTTCAGGTGTACCAACAATCGATTGCAGCAGTATGTGTCCAGGACTGGCCTAAGGAAAGAATGCTCGTACAAATTTTAGATGACTCGGATGACTTGGGTGTTCAGGGACTTATCAAGGCTGAAGTACAAAAGTGGCAACACAAGGGTGTGCACATTGTATATCGTCATCGTCTTATACGCACAGGCTATAAGGCAGGAAATCTCAAATCTGCGATGAGTTGTGACTACGTAAAAGATTATGAATTTGTAGCAATATTTGATGCAGATTTCCAACCAGCACCAGATTTTCTTAAGAAAACTGTTCCCTACTTCAAGGTGATTGCTTTTCCAAGATCTATCTGGGTGGCTCATGTAGGCACCAAAGAATGTTATATGAAATGAAATCTTCTTACAATCAGCCTGTCTCTACTAGTTTACCTTGGAGTTTACCATGCTATTTCTTAATGAAAAATGGGATCTGTCACTAACACGAGGAACTCTAGATTTATCTATCTAAAAAAAACGAGGAACTCTAGATTCTTAGAGAAGATTTAGAAGGAATTGGAATTTCATAGAGAGAACTAAGTAAAAATTTCATATAATACGCAAGAAAGGAGTTTGTTAATCTTTATATGCAAAAATTACTAGTCCGTGTTTTTGTACAAATGTTCTCTTGAGCATTATCAAAATATTTCTTCTTAAGTTTCCTTCTAGAAACTACCGATTGTGGAGTTTTCTGATTCGTCTTTTTTCTTTTTTCTATTTTTGGGTTATACTGAGAACAATTGGTGCTGAAATGTTATTTCCTTCATCTAATGTGCATGGTGTATTTTAATGCTGGCTGGAATACTTCATCTTAGTAGATAAAATATTGGCATGATCTGAGCAAGCTTGATTGTTATCGTCAAATTATTTCTTTTTACGATCTTGCTGCGAGTAATTTGCTATATGCTTATGCTTTATTAAGTGCATTCAAGATTTCAAGTTGTCTTTATCCTGAGAGAAAAATCAGGCTTGTATAAAAATTATTTCTATCTCTTGGGTACTACTTACTAGTGTTATATTGAGCTTCCCTCCTTTTAATTGCAGTATGCTGTATGCTTCATTAATTGGCTGCCATAGTCCAGTTTGGGGCATTGTTCCAATTGTATCTATAACTTTTATCTCCTTGCATTCTTGAAGGGACATGATGACATCGCTCTTGTCCAAACAAGGTGGTCTTTTGTGAACAAGGACGAGAATTTACTCACAAGATTGCAGAACATAAATCTTGCATTTCATTTTGAGGTTGAGCAACAAGTCAATGGATGGTTCATCAACTTCTTTGGCTTCAATGGCACTGCTGGTGTATGGAGAATCAAGGCCCTTGAAGAATGCGGAGGCTGGTTAGAGAGAACAACAGTTGAAGATATGGATATTGCTGTCCGTGCTCACCTTTGTGGATGGAAGTTTATCTATTTGAACGACGTTAAGGTTTGCAAGTTTCTAAATTGTGAATTAATGTCTTTGTCCGATAACGGTTAGACAGGTTTAGAAAATTTAGCTCTCTTTTTTTCTAGTGCCTGTGTGAACTGCCGGAGTCTTACGAGGCATATAAGAAGCAGCAACACAGGTGGCATTCTGGTCCAATGCAACTTTTTCGCCTGTGTTTTTCCGACATATTGCGTTCAAAGGTTCGTATGGTTTATTTATCATAAGCAAATATTACAGATTTTGGTCACACAGTAGCAATCTTTTTTTCTTTTTCTTCTTTTTGGTCGCGTCTCACAATATCTATGACTAACTTGAAGATTAGTCGGAAAGTTATTCTATATTTTATACGGCCAGTAAATTAAAAAGGGAAAACAAACTTGGTCATCGCAGGGGTCATAACTTGGTTCTTTTTCTAGAACATTAAACTCTGATCCATTGGGTCATAACTTGGTTATTTTTCTAGAACAATAAATTCTGATCCATTACGAGTGAAGCCTCTTCTTTGTAAAAAGAAGAGGTAAACAGATTCTTCAAGATCAGTAATTTCTGGATAAACAATGGGGAGTTATGGCCAGCCTTGCCTTTAAACTTGTGCCTTTCTGGAGAGTATACTAAATTATGGTAACCTCTTACGACGAATAATGTATGGAATTTTGATGGGTCCGTGTTTCATCATTACTTTTTTTTGAACATATAAGACTTTATAAACTAAGAACCAGCACTAAGTTGGTGCTGGACAGAACATGACAGGATAGCAAAAAACAAAAAGCAAAATTAATTTCCCTTTTCTAAACATCAATGGACTTTTGAGTTCTAAAACTGATTCCGCCTCATTTACAAGCTCCAATTTACACCAAAAGTAAAACAAAAGAATGCAGTCAAACTTTATCAAAGCATCTCAGATTCCTCTCTCCAAATTGTCCAACAGATAGAAGCTGAGATTGTATTATACCATATAACTTTTCTTTTATCTGTCACGAAAAGGTGGAAAGTACTTCTGTACAGATGAGAGCTTGTCTTCTGTTCCTAATAAAATTTTGGCGCTCTTACAATAGGTGATGTTATGATAGGTGATTGGGTGTTACTCGTAGAGAATCATATCTTTGTGTAAATTCTTTACTTTTTGTATGCCACTTGTATACTAGGAACTTCTTTACCACATTAACAATTATTTCCTTTAAAGAAAAAAACATGAAACACATAGATTGCATCCCAGAGCTCTCTTGTCTTTTTCAAATACATGGTAACCTACATCTATCCCACTCCCCAGCCAATGTCCCCCAAAATCAACAGTGACCCTTCCTCACTCAGCTGTTTGCTCTCTTGGTGAATTTGGATACTTCACAATAGGAGGTGGAGGGTGCTTTTACTTGAGCCACCCTCTGTCTTCAAGATTTTTTGTTTTGAGAGAAAAAGGTTTATGATAAATGAGATAAAGAAATTTATGGCGATGACAAATGGAGAGAGAGAGGGAGGGAGGGAGGGAGGGAGGGGAGAGAGAGAGAGAGAGCAGGAAATAGAAGAAACTTATCAATAGTTGGAAAAAATATCTAGGATAAAAACTCTTTAAGCTTCTCAAAGGTGAGAGAGAGAGGGGGGAATATAATGGGGGAATGGTATGTAGAAGAGGTTTTGCCATTAAACTCTGTAACAACAGAAGAAGAGGATGACTCCGATTTTGATGCACCAATTTGGGTTCATCAAAACATTATCAGATTGAGCAAGGAATTCGGGGTGGAATTTAATGGGTGTGAGAAGGAGGGCTTCCAATTATTTATGAAGATTGATGACAAAAGGAGACAAGCAATGGAGACCATTAATTCAATTGTGGAGGCAGTTACTCCTGTGAAGAAGAAAAGCAAAGAAGTTAGAAATTTAGACACAGGGAGTAACTTTAAGAGTAATGGCACAAGAAGTAAGGGGGCTTATNGAAGGGGAGATAAAAGATATTGTTAGAGACCTATGGGCTAATAGGTGGGTAAAGTTCGCTCAACTAGAAGCTAGTGGCACCAGAGGTGGCATTCTCATAATGTGGGACAACAGGATATGGGAAAGGGAGGTTAGCAGTATAGGGGTATTTTCCATATCTCTTAAATTCAGTGGAAAAACACAAGAATACTTATGGCACTTGTCCAACATTTATGCTCCTAATGATAGAAGGGAAAGAGAAGAGGTATGGTGGGAGATAGGAGCTGGCAGAGGTTTATTCAATGGGCCTTGGGTGGTATGTGGGTATTTCAACACAGTAAGATACCCATCAGAGAAGAAAAACTGCAACAGATTCACCAGATCAATGCTAGAGTTTTCAGAATTCATCAATGATATGGAATTAGTTGATCTACAGCTGCTGGGAGGGAGATTCACATGGAAGAAAGGGGTTGAACACAATACTGCAGCTAGACTAGATAGATTTCTAGTATCAGAAGAATGGGATATAGGGTTTACTAGTATCAGCCAGTCAATCCTGCCTGGAGTCAGACCACTCTCCTCTATTACTCCAAAGTGGGAATTAGGAACCTGTTAAATCATACTTCAAGTTTGAAAACTGGTGGCTCTTGACAGAAGGTTTTAATGAAATAATTAAAAGCTGGTGGGAGTCCTTCTTCTGTGAAGGTACTCCTGATTTTATCCTTGCCGTTAAGCTGAAAGCTTTGAAGGGAAAATTAAAAGAATGGAGCAAATTATCACAAGGAAACTTGAAGATGCAGAGAGTGGAGCTGCTGGGACAACTAACTGAATTGGAAGAGATACAAGAGTTGAGGATGCTGAATGAAGAAGAAAAACTGAAGAAATCCACCGTGTTGATAGAATTTGAGGAAATTGCTAGGAAGGAAGAGATAACATGGAGACAAAGGTCCAGAGCAGTGTGGTTGAAGGAAGGGGATAGAAACATAGAACTGCCAATTCACACAGGAGATATAATAACATTGACAAGCTACTAGTAGATGGTGAAACAATGGAGAATCCAGCAGAAATCAAAAGAGAGATATTGGCCTACTACCAACACTTGTACACAGAGACTGAAGAGTGGAGACCTCAGTGCAGTTTGAGGGACTGCCATTCCATCAACACAGAAGAGAATCAGATGCTACTAAGCCCAATTGACCCTCAAGAAGTATGGGAGAGTGTTAAAGCATGTGCAGGGGACAAAGCTCCAGGTCCAGATGGCTTCACCATGGCATTTTATATACAATGCTGGGATGTGATAGGTGCAGATGTGACAGCTGCAGTCCAACATTTTCATGGAACTGGGATTTTTGAAAAGAGTTTTAATGCGACTTTGGTGGCCTTGATACCAAAGAAAGTTGGAGCCAAAGAACTGAAAGATTTCAGACCCATTAGCCTAATAGGGAGCTTCTATAAAATTATTTCAAAGATATTGGCAGAAAGACTCAAAAAAGTCATTGACAGATTGGTGGACAACCAACATATGGCCTTTATCAAAGGAAGGCAAATCATGGATGTTGTGTTGATTGCAAATGAGTGTGTTGATGCTAGATTGAAGACTAAAGAACCAGGTATATTGTGCAAGTTAGATACAGAAAAGGCCTATGATCATTTGAACTGGGAATTTCTATTGGGAATTATGCTGAAGATGGGTTTTGATGTGAGATGGATCAAATGGATCAAGGCTTGTATAAGCACTGTCAAATTCTCAGTTTTGATAAATGGGTCACCTGTGGGATTCTTTTCTTCACAGAGAGGTCTGAGGCGAGGGGACCCTTTATCCCCCTTCTTATTCATCCTGGCAATGGAAGGTTTATACAATATGTTCAAGTCTGCTAAAGCTAACAGGTGGATTAAGGGGTTCAGGGTGAATTCTAGAACCCCGGGTTCTTTGGATGTCTCCCATCTGCAGTATGCAGATGATACTCTAGTATTTTGTGATGCTGACAGAGACCAGTTGTTATATTTGAGAGTGATATTCATCCTTTTTGAAGCTGTTTCTGGATTACATATTAACTGGAACAAGAGTTTCATCTATCCAGTAAATATGGTAATGGAGATTAACAGCTTGGTGGATATTCTAGGTGGAAAGGTAGGAGCTCTACCAATAGATTGTGAATGCCCCTGGGAGCAAAAAGCAAGTCTAAGGGAATTTGAAATGGTGTTATTGAGAAGTGTGAAAAGAAACTAATCAACTGAAAATGTTAGTACTTATCTTTGGGTGGGAGACTCACACTAATCAACAGTGTTTTGGATGCTATGACTACTTATATGATGTTACTTTTCCCTATGCCTGTAAGTGTAGCAAAAAGACTCGACACATTGAGAAGAAATTTTCTATGGCAAGGTGCAAGTGAGAAGAGCAAGTTCCACCTAGTCAGGTGGGATATTCTCACAACAAGAAAGAAAGATGGGGGTATGGGGATTAGGAATTTGAAGATTCAAAATCAGAGCCTGATGATGAAGTGGCTTTGGAGATTGGCCACAACAAAGCAATCCATATGGGAAAAGGTGATAGAAGAAAGGTATGGAAAAGAAGGCAGTTGGACAACCAAAGAAGGTATGGGGTTAGTTTATGGAGATCTATCAGAAATCATTGGCCAAAGTTCTACAATAAGTCTAGTCTTAAAGTAGGCAATGGAATGAAAATCTCTTTTTGGGAGGACAAGTGGTTAGGACAAAGAACCCTGAAGCAGTTATTCCCAGACATCTCTAACCTCAATCAACAACAAGCCTCACATGTTGGAGAGTTATGGACAGGTCAAGGGTGGAATCTCACCTTCAGAAGACTCCTAAATGACTGGGAAATCCAAAGATTGACAGAATTTTATTACACCTTAGAGCAATTCAAAGGGACATCTAACTCTGAGGATAGGGTGATCTGGCAAGGAGGAAAAGAGGGTGTGTACTCTGTAAAATTTGCCGTCAAGTTATTTAACCAGTCGAATGGCCAGGAAGATGGGTGGCCATGGAAAATGATATGGAAAGTAAGAGTGCCATACAAAGTCGCATGCTTTACATGGTTATTAGCAAGAGAAGCAGTACTAACACAAGACAATCTCACAAAGAGATGTTACCAACTGGTGTCCAGATGTCACCTATGTGAAGCTCAGGAAGAGACAGTCAACCATCTCTTTTTGCATTGCAGTGTCACTGATCAACTGTGGAAGATTTTTATCAACCTGAGGGGGATCCGTTGGGTGATGCCAAGGAGAATTAAGGAAGTCCTAGCAAGCTGGAAAAGAGATGGGGAACATTCCGGTCAGAAGGAGAGATGGAAGATTGTCCCGGCATGCATATGGTGGACAATATGGAAAGAAAGGAATCAGAGATGCTTTGAGGACAATCATAGTTCAATCCAGAAATTGAAGATGAGGTGTCTGTTACTTTTTTATTTTTGGTGTAAACAGGAATGTCTAGAAGAGAATGAGTTAATTTTTGATGTTTTAGACCAACTGTGAGGTACAAAACATTCTAGGCCTCTCTTCTGGACTCCTCATTGTAATTATCAAAAGGTTCCACTCTTAGTGGAACCATTTATATATTCAATACAAATATATTACCATTTCAAAAAAAAAAAGGTGAGAGAGAGAGAGCAGAGAGAGCAGAGAGCAGGAAATAGAAGAAATTTATCAATAGTTGGAAAAAATATCTAGGATAAAAACTCTTTAAGTTTCTCAAAAGGTCAATGTGTGCAAGTCTCTTAAAAAGTTGCAAATGGTCAATATTGGTTTAAACTTCACTTTTCTTTTCAGGTCCCTCAAGTCTAATTCCAGTAGTTCTCCCAAAAAGGGAAGTAAATAAATAAAAGGCAAGCAAAAAAAGGAGCAAGAAAAGAGGAATGGAAGTTTCCAATATAGTAGTCAAATTATACAAGGTGTGTGTTTTAGAGCCAAGCAATTGTAGATTCCATTGCAGAGCTTTTTAGATGTTCGCCAAGAGATTGTAATTCTAACAATATTGATAGTAGGGGACTTTTGATTGTTGATAGGGGATTGAGGAGGTTAAAATGAAATTAGAAAGGCATTATGAAATGTAATAAAGACTATGAACAAGTGAACACCATAATATATGAGGATATAAGTAATAAGCTGGAGAAAAGCTCTGAGCAATCTATCATTTTTGTTCCAAAGTAAGCTTAACGAGTAGGAACGAAGAGAGAAAATGTGTATACCATCACAAAATGTGAGAAAGATATGAACGGAGATCTTCAACGCTATTTCATGTGGTGAGACAATGAGATTACATCTTCTGGCTTCTTAATAGATACGATGATAAGAAAATGTAAAGAGGCTTCAGATACTGAAATATAAACCAGCTGACTGGGCATAAGTCTCTCTCTGATAAATTTACTTGTTTGTTTGGGTGGAATTGTGGTATGTCAGGTGAAATTGCTTCTAAAGATGAACATGTAAATGTGACAATAAAATTTGTAATACTGACGCATAAAGGTGACATTGTGTGATGCACCTATTTATCTTGTTAGGTGTTGAAAATGGGAACTACTAGCAGGAAGAACATTCCAAAATGTCTCTAGACACATCTTCTGACCTACTAATGACTATAAAGCAAGAGCTTGCTTGAGATTAGAGTTGTGGGTGATTCATTTGAGACAATAATTTGGATTTAGATTAAAGATAAATCTTTAGCTTATACTGAACAGGAGCAGTATGAACCACATAAACTCATACCAATTGATAAAAAATTAGAACAGGAATATCACAGGGTAGCAATAACATTAATGTATGCCTAATCGAGTGTTGGGGGATTTTTAGCAGTGTCAAATACAGTAGTTATAGATGATTTGGTTTGTAATAAGAAGTGATGAAACTACAAGGATATTCTTTCTCGTGTATATGTGGTAAGATGTAGATAGCTGGAAAGAATAGCTAGATGATGACTATTAACATGAAGTATGAGACTACTTTTCTCCATCCCCACTAAAATCAGATATACCTTCTAAACTGAAATTTACACACTAAATAGGAACTAATAACCATATAAAAGATTTGATCATTCATAAAAGATTTTTAACGCTGACACTCCATGGAAAAAATTCAAGCCCGTCACAGAGCCTCAATCCCAAACTAGTTGGGTTAGTATATGAATCCTCTATTTCCATTTGCTCTATTAAGGTCCATTGCAGTCCATTTATTAAATAATTTGTCTTTTTAGTCAAATTAAAAAATTTCTAAATCTAGAGGTTATCTCTACAATGACATTCTTAGTCTCTAACCAGATTACAAAAACTCTTGGCAAACATCGGATTAACAACAATTAAGCCGATAATTGATATCTTTTATATGGATCATTTGCTTCTGCTGTGTTCTGCTCATCTTATGATTTCTTGAGGAACATTTAGTAATATCATCCGGAATTGCTATTGAGTGTAATTCTTTTGAGCAATGTTATCAAAAAATTTCACTTCACTTTCAAGAAATGTGTGCTTTGCGTCTTTCTTTATGCTGAAAACCTCATGTCCTTTCTGTTTTTTGTGATTTTCGCTTTTAAAAACATTTCTTTTGAGAAGATTTCCCCCCAGCAGTCCCCTTTAGCAACGCCATCATAGTTTTGACGTAGGACATGATCAAACTAGTTCAGACGACCTTATTTCATTTTATCCTCAATGTAATTATGTATGTTGCATCCTCTGTCAAATGTGCTGATTTCTAATTCTGTTTAATGCTATAATTACACATCCATTTCAACATCTTTATTTATAGGCCACTCATCTTGTGGTTATGTTAAGTCTTAAAGGCTTAAAGGCCCAACGTTCGCTCATTTAACATTAGTTTACCTGAATTTGTTTTTCAACCACGAGCATAGTAAACCTAAATACTCGAGAAGAGAAAAGCAAACTAACTTATATCTGCACTCTCTGTTTACTTAGTGGAATGGCTAAATGCCAAATCCATCATCATCTATTTTCCCAAGCAACCGCTGGTCTAAAGAAAAAAAGAAAACAGTGGAAAGTTTCTTACTAATTTTGCATGGGTAGTCCTTATGTCATTCATCTTCTTATTGACCTGAAATTGCCCAAGTTTATTGTCGCTTCTTTGCTAAGCTTCATCTTATCACCATAAAAGTATACGCATGGATAGTGGGCATGCTTTCTCTAGGTCTGTCCTCCCTCCTTCTTTTTGGTTACCCCTCCTTCCACATCAGACTTGATGAGCAAATATGATATATTTTGGCTGAGTGTCGCAGAAAGTCAAAATTTTTGGAAATAATATGGGTCTTAGTACCTGCAAATGGGTAGTTCCTGTCGTTTTTCAAGTGTTGGCTTCTTTTCTTTGTACTTTGGTAGGGCAAGCTCTCCAAAACTCCGGACATTTTATTTCCTTTATGTGCTTGCTTAAAGGCTAATAGAAAAGTAACAGAGGAACTTTCCGGGTTGTATTCCCTCTGACATCTTCGCTTTGGGCTTATCTACCACTTGAGCTGTAAGACCACATACTTTTCTTTTATTTCCTCAAATTCGTACTCTTCCAGCCATCCCTTTTCTTCCATATGTTTCGTTACCCTAGGCTCCTGCTTCCATTAGTTTGAGGACTCTTACATCAGTTACTTTTGGGGAAAAATTGTGTGGTCATGGTTGTTAAAGTTACTGACCTGAAGAAAGGTTATCATAACATTTTGATGCCGAAGGGAAGTTATTCTAGTTACCCCCTTCTGATTATCTCGTAACAAGTAAATTATGTGGCCTTACTTCTAATCAAGTTATCATTTCCTCACTGTATCATTTCAATTTGAATATTTAAATGAATCCTTAAATGCTTTATAGATACACAATTTATTTCTTTTACAAGTTTAAAGATCATTTATATGATTATTGTGTATGGCTGTCATTTCAGGTTAGTTGGTTCAAGAAAGCCAATCTAATATTCCTTTTTTTCCTCTTGCGGAAGCTCATCCTACCATTTTATTCATTTACTCTCTTTTGTATCATTCTCCCACTCACCATGTTCCTCCCAGAAGCTCAGTTACCAGCTTGGGTCGTCTGCTATGTGCCTGGACTTATGTCCATCCTCAATATTCTTCCAGCTCCACAGTCATTCCCTTTTATTGTACCCTACCTTTTATTTGAAAACACAATGTCTGTGACCAAATTCAATGCCATGATATCAGGGCTTTTCCAGTTAGGAAGTTCTTACGAGTGGATTGTTACGAAAAAGTTGGGAAGATCATCAGAAGCTGATTTAGTTTCAATGGTGGAAAATGAATCTGAACCTTTGGTGGAGAAGAGTAGTGTCTCAAGATCCTCATCAGAATCAGGCCTTGCTGAGCTTACCAAATTAGAGATGATCAAGAAAATGGGAAGGAGGAAGAGAAACCGTTTATATAGAAAGGAGCTTGCTCTTGCATTGATATTATTAACGGCCTCTGTCAGAAGCTTGTTATCTGCTCAAGGCATTCACTTCTATTTCCTATTGTTTCAAGGGTTTACTTTCCTTGTTGTCGGTCTTGATTTGATTGGCGAACAGGTGAGCTGATCATAAGAATATTTCAAGATATCCGGCCATGAATTCAATTGTGGAAAATCCTCTCAGAAGGGCAGACCGTACTGCTTGTACATGTGATTGTGGTACCTGGCTCCGTATTGCTACATTTATTCAGTCAACTTACACGAGTTAAAAGAAAGCTTCATAATACCACTATTTGGCGGCCATATTTATTCAATTGATGCCAAGTGGAGATTGAAATCAATACTGGTAGGAGTTGGTCATCTGCCTACCTCTAAGTTTGATGTAATTTAATATAAGCTTGCCTGTAATAGTAGTGTAACCATCGAGTAGTCTATTTTTTGTTTGTTCATCTAGTTTAAGATTCTTTATTTTGCCATTGACAAGTTTTGTACAATTATATATAGTTAAATTTGGGAGAAAACACCTGTTACACCACCATACACTCTTATTTACTAGCTTGGTTCGTACTGATTCATTCACGTGAAAAGGCCTTTATTCGGTCACGAAAAGGATTTCACGTGAACTTGCTTTTCTTGGAACCCGAAAAATAGGTTTTCATTATCGCTGCCCCAACCCCCAAAAACAAACCAGAACAAAATCAGTAACTTGCAGCAGCAAATGTGTGCACTTATAGATGATCGTTTCAACCGGACGAGAAGGCATAGTCAACCGATCATCCATTAAAACTCCCCAGAGAATCCACTACCACACTTCCTAACCTCACAGGTTCAAGGAAAAAGAGCACCTCTCTCTCTTTCTCTCACTTCTTCAATGGTCTTATAGCAATTCTTGTGTCCCAATGCTTGTATGTTACTTTAGTAATACCATTAACTCCCCGAGCAATCCAAGAAAGAAAAGAAACTTAATTGAACCTAAACAATTATCTGGGTATAAGTTGATTTAGGCTGTCGTCGATGCATGAAGCATATCTAGCTACAATTAGGTGTGTTTTAACCATCCAGGTGATAGATAATGAGTGCAAGCTTGAATTCTTTTCACCTTATTCGTGACAATGTACTAGTTTTGGTCTAGTGTTAATGTATTGATGAATTGACTAATGCTACTATTACTTGAGCATTTTATTGTTTTGATGTTTGAACATTTGTATTAAATTCCATTTTATGATTGTTCGTTTGTAATTTATGATTTACCGGTTATTTGTGGTTTTATGATGGTGGTGTTTAGTGATATTTGGAGGTTGGATTGTCTTTGCTTTATGTTCGCAGTAGCCACAAAGTGAGCTCTGCATTCCAGTGCATTTTTTTTTATGGCTGTTGGAAATATTAACAATGATTTTTAGAAATGAGATTTTTGGTGGCTGGGCCTGGTCGTCGAAAACCTTATAATTTTTGGCAGCAGTGCCTTTCGAAATCTCTAAAATAAATCTAACAGAATATTTTTTTTTATATACAAATTCGTAACAATATTTTGGCGAAACAAAATTAACGAATATTTGTTGGGGAATGTTACCAACATGTGACTGGAGAAATATTCAAAAACTCATGTTTGACCAAAAAGTGTGAGACCTTTTTGTTAAACCGAATTAATGAGGAGACAGATAATAAATCCTAACCAAATATAATTAACTCTACATCAAAGAATATTAAGTAAGAAAAATTGGGTAAGGTTAAGCTCATGAACTCATTAAGATTATAAAAGAGATCGAATGTACATGATGAGCTTACATTCTCGACACCATTACTCCATAATGTAAAATAAAGAAGAAACAAAAGGTTCACCATTAACGGCTGCGGGATGTGTCTTTATTGATTCCATAATGATGTTTACAAAGATCAGTAGTAAGGTTTTAAACCTTTCTTATTTACAAGGTGGATTCTCCCGTTCCTCTCTACTGATAGAGAAGAAGTGTGTGTTTTTCTCAGTTGCCCCCTCCCCCCCCCCCCNCTCCTTAAGTGCCATGGCGTGTACTTCGCCGTACAGGCTTTCTAAGGGTCTGACCTCGGCCATGGCCAAGGTGCTCGTCGCTATGGTGGCTTATGGATAGAACCACGGTTTAATCGAACCCTCGCTCCCTTTTTGTGCCGATTCTCGTGTTGTCAGATTTCGACCCATACAGTTAGTCCCTCTGCCTATTGGGGTCGTCTTTGGGCGAGCTCAATGAGCGGACCTCGTCAATTCGAAAACTTTGAGAAATCTGAGCATTTTGGGCGATGGGCGAGCACCTCATAGCGAGATGATGATGTGATGTTTCGAGTGCTTCGTCAGACTGTTTCGTCAGTTCGAAATGACATTAAATTCGTCATGTGTCATTATAGCACACATTCTCTGTGCCCTGCATCATTTCCCGTGCCCCTTCTGTTATTTTTCAAAAAATGGCGGCGTTTGGTTTCTCTGACCAGCATATTCATATCCCTATAAATAGGGAAAAGTTTCCCATTCGAATGTAGTGTTCCCCAATCCTTCACAAGAATTAAAGGCATTCCTTCTTCTTCTCCAGTTCCTCGTATTTCCTTTTCTACTAACAGTTCTCGTGGCTGTTACCTTCCTTTATTTGCATTCCCGATCTTGGCAATCACCCAAAGAGATGGCTAGTGCGTCTTCCAACCCTGATAGAATCGTTGGTGCTTCGGTGCTGGAAAACGATATACCCTCACTCGAAGAGGGAGTGTGTCTTGCGGAGGATGAGAGTTTTCCGACGGTGGATGAAGTGGTCCCCCACCTAGGGAAGGAAAGGACTGACTTCAAGATCCCTACTGAGGATGAGTTTGAACCCGTTATTTCTATGATGGACGCCGCGGCGCTCACGACATTTAAAGCCAAGAGGAGAATCCCCGATCACATTGAACTGGTTCTGGAAGTCGTGACATAGTGCACATACACCGCCTCGGCTACTGCGCGTTTTACACATATCTATTTGTCATCGGATAACGCTTCCCCTTCCTTCATTGGTGGTTGAATTCTTCCGCTTCTACGAGGTATGTCCGGCCCAACTCTCTCCGTACATATACAAACTCTTCCTTACGCTTACCAAGTACACGGAGCTGGCCGATCGGGGAATTTCTCTCTAGCACCTGCTTCACCTCTTCATCCCCCATTTTCATAGGGGCACGATGATTCACCTTCGTCACCGAGGAACCAAGGGTTTGGTGGTGAAGATGGATGACAAGGCCAGCTGCTGTTTCTGGGAGAACTTCTTCTATGTCCAAACATAGCACGTGGTATCGAACCCTGCTGGGTTTCCTGAGACGTGGAATTTCGCCCGTAGGTCTTCCTTTTTTTTAATTCTTTTTTTACGGCTGTTGGTCGTATCCCTTTAGTGATCTCGTCGAGTGTTTTTTTATTTATTTTTGTAGCCGAGAGACTACCTCCTCCGCAAGTTGCTGATATTCGCGAGTGGGTGAACTCGATTCTGCCCCATATGATGGGGATTCGCAAATGGGCACCCTTCTATGAGAGGTTTGGGCGCAAACCTTCCGCTGGTGAGTCGAGTTGTTTCGGCCTTAGTTGCTTTGTTTTTCGTTCCGTATTTTTCTTTACCTTATATCTTCGTTTGGTCAAATTTTTCTCATTGGCAAGTCAGAGAGGAGCGAGAAGGGCGAGGGCTCCTGTCCTTGCTTTCCGTCAGCCGACTTCTTCTACCAGGCCCGTACCAGTGGTAGCTGCGGATGAGGGCGTCTAGAGTCTAGCTATTCCACAGACCGAGTCCGCGTCCGAACCTGGTCATTCGGAGGTTGCTCATTGGTCGGATACTCCGGTCCCCACGGTTCGTTCGGCAGACGAACCTTCTCATGATGATGGCGGAGAGGCCTCGTCGAAGAGGCAGAGGATAATGTCGGAGGGGGCATTTTTGATTGAAACACATTCGAGGGGTGACCCTGTTTTGGCGGCGTATGAAGCCGGCGCTGATTCCAGCCTGGGTGTGGAGGCGATTCCCGTTTCGTGCATGGAACAGGCTTCCTTGGTAGAGGAAAAAGTTCGGAGGCTGCTGCGATTGTTCCAAGCGGTCCATCGACACCTCAGCAGGCCCGCACCCCCTCTTCGGCTAATGAGAGGTGAAGGGCGTAGTGGTTGATGATTATGAATCTGATTCTGATATTGATCCTGAGGACATGAGGATGTTCGAGGAAGGTTTTACCAGGGTCGATGTGAGGGCGAGAGGTCCTTCCCGTGTGCTCGAAATTCCATCGGACTTTAACCTGTTGGAGGACACGGTGGACTTGGTGCCCTAATTCGACCTTTTGTGCTTCGCTGCTGAAAGTAGGTCTCTTCGGGAGATTTGTGATGCCGATTTTTCACGCGGTGTAGCTGGGATGGCCTTGAGGGTGAGTTTCCTTTTGCTATTTTCTTTGTTTTGTGCCCTTTGTTTTCACTGATCCTTTATTTTTTCCTCCTCAGACGTACATGCTGCAGATCAAGGGTGCTCATCGGGAGGAGACGTGGGCCGATGTCTTTCTAAAAATGGCCACGAAGTATCGCCGGTATGGCAACAAGTGTCGTGAGATACACACACAACTTAGGGCGGGCGGTAACACTCAATCCCTCAGGGAGGAGTTGGAGAAGAAAGATGAGGATCTGGTGCAGTCTATCCGCAGATGTAGGGAGCTTGAGGGGCTGCTTAGGGTCAAAGATTAGGAGTTCGAGGTAGGCAGAAGGGTTGCGGAGGAATGCGAGGATCTCCAGGCGAAGGTGCTATCTTTGCGAGCCGAGCTTGAGAAGAATGCCACTAAAGTCACCAATCTAAGTGTAGAGTGGATGGAGAAGGTGGCTGAGTTAGAAAGGAAGGTCGCGGAGGGAGCCCGAGTGGCGGCTTTGGCGAGGGCAGCGGCACTGGAAGACACTATCCACGTCCTCAGGTCTGAGCGGGAGGTTGATAGGGTGACGACAACACTGAGGGAGGCGAGGCTCGAAGAGCGGATCAGTGTGCTCGAGCGAGATTCCTTGTATCTGGGTGACCAAGTTGTGGCTCTCGAAGTCGAGAAGGCGCAGTTGTTGGCTAGGACCCCTCCTCAAGAATCCGCCTCTGTTTCTGTCCCCCGCCATTTGTACGAGATGTGGGTCCATTCTGAGGCCCAACGAGATATATATAAGGATTTATGGGTGTCAGGGAGTGTTCCTGAGGCCGTTTTTGAAGATGCTCGTGTTAAGGCACGCGAGGCTCGTCTTGACTACGGTTATGACCCTGCGAAATCGGAGGCCGATGGGGATGCTGAGGTCGAAGATGGGATTTTTGATGATGACAATGCTGGAGAGGACGGCGGTGGAGATAAGGCTGAGTGAAATTTTTGTAGCTTTTTGTACTTAGCTTTTTTTTTTTTAATTCTTTTGTTGTTGCTTGTTTTTCTTTTTATGGGGGCCCACGTTTGACCTTTTGTAAGACGTTGTTGCGTATGTATGTATATCTTCTGAATAAGATAGCCGGCTTACCTTTGGTTTTATATCTTTGGCTTTCCTTCTCCCTTTTTTTCTTTTGAAAAAGATCTTCAGATTTTCCCGTGATGAGTCCTTGATTTTTAGTTGGGAATTCGAATGAGGTCGAATTTAGCTTGCTGATTCTAGCAAGGTCCGATCTCATCTCGTTAGTTCGAATGGGTACGATCATTACTTTGTTAGTTCGAGCGAGATCGAGCTTTATTAACTTGAATGAAGTCGAATTTTACTTTTACTTTGGCTATGGCCGGGGGCCGTATGGGTATAAATTCGAGCGAGGTCGAATTGTAACCCGTTATGAGTTTGAGAGAGGTCTAACTTTGGCTTGTTGATTCGAACGAGGTCAAATTTTACTTTCGCTTGGCAATGGCCGGGGGCCGCATGGGTGTAAATTCAAACGAGGTTGAATTGCAACCTGTAATGGGTTCGAGCGAGGTCGAACCTTGACTTGGTAATTCGAACGAGGTTGAATTTTGGCTTGCTAATTCGAACGAGGTCTAATTTTACTTTCGCTTGGCGATGTCCGGGGGTCGCATGGGTGTAAATTCAAACGAGGTCGAAATGTGACCCGTAATGAGTTCGAGCGAGGTCGAACCTTGACTTGGTAATTCGAATGAGGTCGAATTTTGGCTTGTTGATTCGAACGAGGTCGAATTTTACTTTCGCTTGGCGATGGCCGAGGGCCGCATAGGTGTAATTTTGAACGAGGTTGAAATGTGACTCGTAATGATTTTGAGCGAGGTCGAACCTTTACTTGGTAATTCGAACGAGGTCGAATTATACTTTCGCTTGGCGATGGTCAGGAACCGCATGGGTGTAAATTCGAACGAGGTCGAAATATGACCCGTAATGAGTTTGAGCAAGGTCGAACCTTGACTTGGTAATTCGAACGAGGTCAAACTTTACTTTCGCTTGGCGATGTGAGGGCTTGGTGGAGTGGCAAGAATGTTGCATGCTACCTTGCTTTTATTGGAGAATGTCACTCTTTGCTGCATTGTTTATGCATGCGTCGGGGTGAGTCCTAGTTTATCTAACCTTGCTTTCGTTGGAGAATATCATGCATTACTGCATAGTTTATGTATGCTTCGGGGTGAGTCCCTATCTATCTAGTCCCTTCATTGTTCGGCCTGGAGAGACTGTTGACGGGACGTCGGTGAACTTATTGCTTGGGCTTATTATATTCATGTTCTGCATGTGTAGGGGAGACTGTATGTTCCATGGGCTCACCGCCCGGTCCCAGGCTATGGAGATTGTTTCTCAATGATGCCGGCTTGTTCTGAGTCGTTTGTCTGATATTTGTAGTATGGTACGGTGTGAGGAGTTTTTCCGATTTGCCGTTTGCCGTAGGGAGGAACCTAGATCCTGTATGTCGGCTGTTCTGTCTTTTGATTCCTCCGTTCGCGTATTTGGGAGGACGTCCATGTTCTCTGTTTCACACTGAATAACGGGGGTGAAGTACATGGAATCATTTGTTACCTTGGTCGGCTGTTTAATGATGAATGAGGGGGATTGGCCACGTTTCCCTCGCCGGCTGCTCTCAATAGACCTGGAAAGTCCCGTCGTTTGGAAAAGAACTAGGGACCACACCGCAGGGCAACTCGCCTTTTTATGTACTCCGATACTAGTTTTAGGCCTGATACCAGCTTCGTCTTTGTGCTCAACCTCTTCATTGGTTGGGCTTGGGCATCTCGTCGGTGGACGATCCACTCCCCTATTGGGATCTAGAGTTCGAGTCCCAGTTCGTCTCAGTCCCGGGCGCGGAAAGATGGCAGAAATGTAAGTCATACCACAAACATATAGATGTGGAGTATTTCAGTAAATTACACAACAAGAATCGTCTCATATAGTAGGAGGGGAGGCGGTATGCGCAAGTTGTAGAAGGTGTCGGGTGCTAACCTGGAAATGGGATTACGGATGCGCTTGGGATGCGTAGTTGCAGTCCCACAATGATGGTTTACGCTCACAATGCACCAGGGTTGTTGCTGTGGCGCAATGCAGTTTTCGTGTGTAAACCAGGCATAACTCCGATGTCGTATAAGGATTTATCCTTGGTTTGTTTGGCGGTTTCGGGGGTTTACTGACTTGTTTCGCAAGTCGACATTCGTAATGAAAGGGTGAAACTTCACCGAATGGGAGGTAGAGCTAGGACCATGTTTGAATCTAGAGGGAACTAAGGCTTTGGCTAAAAAATCCCCACAGACGGCGCCAAATTGTTTGACCAAAAAGTGTGAGACCTTTTTGTTAAAGCGAATTAATGAGGAGACAAAGGATAAATCCTAGCCAAAGATAATTAACTCTAGATCAAAGAATATTAAGTAAGAAAAATTGGGTAAGGTTAAACTCATGAACTCATTAAGATTATGAAAGAGATTGAATGTACATGATGAGCGTACATTCTCGACACCATTACTCCATAATGTAAAATAAAGAAGAAAGAAAAGGTTTACTATTAACGGTTGCGGGATATGTCTTTATTGATTCCATAACGATGATTACAAAGATCAGTAGTAAGTTTCTAAACCTTCTCTTATTTACAAGGTGGATTCTCTCGTTCCCCTCTACTGAGAAAGAAGAAGTGTGTGTTTTTCTCAGTTGTCCCCCCCCCCCCCCCCNTCTCTCACCTAGTATATATACTAGGTACTCCTATTTACCCAACGTTCCTTAGCCAGGATACCCTAATCTACCGATTGTACTTTAGGTCGACCTCCTTACGTGCCGTACAAGCTTTCTGAGGGTCCAACCTTGGCCGTGGCCGAGGTGCTCGTCGCTATGGTGCCTTATGGATACAACCAAGGCTTAATCGATCCCTCGCCATCCCTTTTTGTGTCGATTCTCGTGTGGTCAGATTTCGACCCATACAACTCACAAACTCAATCTTACACAAAACTCCTTCGAAAAATCCATTGGAAACTTCTGATAGACACCTTTTTCCTGTCGAAATATTATTTTCAACAAGCTGTATTCTGATAGTTTTGTCGCCATGGGAATATCATTGGTAATTTATTGTTAATCGACGTTATTAATTATTATACTTGTAAATCACGTATAGTCTAATCAAAATTGACGAGGATGAAGATTCAGAGGTAATCAATTCACAAAATCAAATCATACGAATAAAATTCCTTGCTTACATATACAATAATTATTTCACAAAGACAGAACGAAGCAAATATCTTAACAAGAAACACAACAATCAAACATCTTTATGAAAAACACAAACATCAACAAGCATAACCACTTAATTTCACAACAAAGAAAATTAATTATATGTCAACCTACTGGTTGACATGGTGGGCATCAACATCTTTGGTGAGATTAGTGGCAAATTCCAAATAAGAGAAGGGTTCTGAAACGTCATCATTCTGCTTCTCGTACTCAATAGTCCATAAGACCAAGTTGTTTTCTCCTTCATTCTCAATATGAACTGTTGCTTTGAAGGCCTTGTATTGTTCCGTTAAATCACCTTCAAATGCCTTGAATGTCACTAGCCTTTTCTCCTCGTCTATGGCTTCAACAACCACTTTCACTACCTTCTCTTGCCCCTCTATTTTTTGTGCCAAAAAAAAAAAAAAAAAAAAAAGAAATTTATATATGAACATAGTCGAGGCCAAAAAATAAAGAGGAAATTATGTTGGATGTCTTGTTAAGAAAAAAATTTGGAACAATAACCATGTGCCAGATTTTTGAAGCACTAGGAATTCTGACGAGTGGCGATCACCAAAACTTTTAGCCATTGTGGCTGAAAATTCTGGTGATCAGATTTGCACAAATCGATCACCAAAAGCATGTTATGGCAATCACCAGGACTTGGGCAAAAAATGCTAGCGTAACGATTACAAAAATTTACAGCCATAATATAGAAAAATTCTGGTGATCGGTTAGATTTGCGGCAATATCCTGATGATCACGATAAGCATTTTATGATGATCACTAGGATTTGTCCAGAAATAAAAACCTGACGGTTGCTAAGAGCATCCCAAGGCATTTTTTAACGTTTCTTTTGTATGCTTACATATTTGTCTCCCTCTCTCTCTACATACTTAGAATCCTAGAATCACGGTTAGTGAAGTGTAAATTAAAAAGAATGTGTACAATACTAAGAAGTATAATACTTTCTGTGTTCTAGTTTATATGAACCTAGAGAATACTACTTTTTTATTTTATTTTTATAGACATAAGGACAATGGTATATGGTAATCAAAATTGAAAATAAGTGATTAGAAAATCTTAGTTACCGATAGTATAATTCCAGTTGACGACGGAACCTACAGTACCCCAATCTCCTTGATGCAAATCGACAGATTGAATTTTATGTGGAGTTACATTGGGAAGATGGTGTGGTTTGTGCCTAAACATTTCATGAAAGAGATCCCTACAACCTTTGATCTCTATTTGTGAAATCAACTTTCCTTTCAAACCCATGCCTGATTAATGAGAATTAGCACCTAATAAATATTTTTAATTCTGCAGTGTAGAAATAGCACTATTGGATATTTTGATGGATAAAGCACAAGAAAGGAAAGTCTTTATATAGTTGCGTTCTGGGGATTCATTTTCATCAACTTCTAAAATTTCTCTGCCAGCTCGATTAGAAATTTTCTCCAATTTGTTTATAATATAATTTAGATTTGTTGAGATATGGTTTCTTGATGTAATAATCAATCGGATATTGATGGCTATGACATTTAAATTATTTTTATTAGAAAATCTTAGCAAATCAAAGCTTACACGTAATATATATATATATATATATATATATATATATAATAAAAGCACGAAGACCTTTATAGAAATATTGTTCATCTTTTTTATCCCTTTAAAGTATAATTCACATTGGACAAAATAGTTATTTGATTATCCTAATATATAGGACCTAAAAATTCATTAAAATTTTACCTTAAACAAATAATTATGAAGTCAGTTGTTTGGATCATTAGTACAAAATTTGTAGCCGTTCATGTGAAGTATTTTTTATATGAAATTTGAAAAATGACATCCTAGTGGTACTTTCTTATGAAAACAAAATAATTTTTGTAACATCAATAATTAATTTTTTAGAAGAAAATTTGTTACTTCACTTAGTATTTGCAACAAAGTATATTAATTCATAGTAATTACATGGTAAATAATGTGAAACGAAAATTAAAAACTACTAAATATATAGGAAAATAATGTTTCACTTAATTTTGCGTTCTTCAACCAATCCAGACTATTATAAAAAGTACGAAACTTCAATGCAAAATTGGTCGACCTATTTATCATATAGAATAAATATTACATTGGATAAAATTAATGTTTAATTAATATTTGTTATATTTAAGACGTTAAAATTAATTAAAATTTTGATTATCAAATTTTTTTCTCATTTGGACTATATAAGAACTCCTAATATTTAGGAATGTAATCCCAACAAGATTGCTTATAGAAGTTGATTAAGTTAATTTTCACAAGAATACATAATCTTAGGAATTATTTTTTCACCAGGAATAACAATAATTAAGGTGACATTGGGAGTCTTCCACTTCAAGATCCAAGAGATGAAAACCTAAAGCAAAACTCAACACAATTATTTTCAAATTAGCTATAATTTTAAAGATTTAAGGTGGGTTATGTTAAAAATATTAGCTATTTCAACCCATTATTATTTTTTAAATATTAATAAAACACTTTCCAAAAATGTTGTCGTAGAGTTTTGTAATTTTTTATGGTGTCGATAAATCTATCTGACAAATAAATATTGCCTGTAATCGCAAATAAATATTGAATTAGGGATATAAAATGGCTAACTTATATACTCATCACTATTGACCTAAGGAAGGTAGTGACATTTACTAGTATGTATAATCTCTTTATCATGATAATGATTGAATCTATCTCTTTATCATGATAAATTTATCCCTAAGGAAAGTCAGATAATTATAATAAAGTATTTTGTAGAGCACATATCTTCTTTTATTGAGTTGGATAAATGCGATTATTGGTCATCATTTTTTTTTGTTCAGGAATTTGGATTTTTTAAATTTCTATTTAATAATTTAGACACTTTTGTAAATATACCTACATAATTGTTATAAAACTTATATTTATTGATATGAAGTACATGCGCAACGCGCGTACTATAAAGACTAGTTATTATAAAAGCATGAATACCATATCGGTTTACGATAATAATCTTATTATATTAAACATAATAACTCATAATAAAAGGACATAACCGAATACTAGATATTAGCCTTATAATCCTATTAGTTTTAGGACATAATACTACACGTTAGGAATCCTATATGATTACCTTTAGGAATCCTATTAATATAATTACTTTCAGACATAGACATATAATACTACATGTTAACATGTATACCCTATACATTTAGGAACACGTTATGTTTCCTTTTAATATATTTACTTTGGGGTAAGAGACATATTTTTAGTCATGCAATCCGATTATTTTTAGGATATACTTCTTAAAAAATTCTATTACTAACTTAATTTGAAAACGTATTATAATGTCCTATTACTAATTTAATTTGAGAATGTATTTAATTGTCAAATCCATATAGAAAAAGGAGAGCATATATTAATATGAAAGCACAAATACAATATTAATAGACCAAAATAGCCCTAAAATAATTAAACGAAAGAACTCATAGGGAAATGACATAATTGTAATAACCTGTTTTTGGACTATAATACCTTATATGCTAATTTTTAATATTTAAAATTTTAAAATTAATAAATAAAAATATGTAGGAAGGTTTAATAAAATCAATTTCATAAGAATTCTCCGTATTGACAATACATTATTACTCCATAATGTCCAATACCAAAAAATAAAAGAAAAGTAACATTAAATGGACTGCATAAAGAGTTGAAATTGAGAAAAAAAATTATCCCACGATAATATATTTTAATATTATATTTGAACTATTTTTTTACTCAAATAATATAATTTTTTCTCAGTTTTCGTGTAATATTGAAAAATATCCAATTATTAACAACATAAAATATTTAAGAATATAAATGTGTGAGAAAGAAAAAATGGTTGGTAAGAGTCAACGCCTAATAATTCTACAAACATAAAGATGTAAAAGTGAAGTATCATATCAATCTTTTACTCTTTGAAATAAAATTTAAGCATAAAGATGTAAAAGTGAAGTATCATATCAATCTTTTACTCTTTGAAATAAAATTTAAGGTGGATAAAATTATAATTAAGATTAAATATTCAAACAAGAGTTGAACTAATATTAAGATCTGAATCAACATAGAATAAATTATTTTTTATGTTAAAATCAAATAATTATTTATTTAGCAAGAAAATCCAATTCAATTATTTTTAAAATTTATCATATTAGTAAAATTCTCATTCACGTTAAAAAAAATCTTAGGGTACATAAGCTTATTCCATAAAAAGAGCGTTTCAACACAAAGTAAAAAAGGTTAGTATATAATTAAGAATCAAAATGCTATACAAGTGTCTGAGGAAGCGCTGTGAGCACCTAATTTTTGCCCCGTATGGAAATTACTCCAAAAATAAAAAAAATAAAAAAAAATAATTTTAATGAACTTTAGGAGTTTTTCTTTATTTAGTTGCATTTCATGCATGTTTAACATTTTAAAATCATAAAAAATCATAAAACCTGTTCGAATTGATTTCATAGCATGTTAGATTTTAAATTGCATTGTTAGGATTTAGTTACATCTTCTAAAAAATTAAAATTGCATTCGTAGATTAATTAATTAGTTAGTTGCATTAGTCCATCATTAGGTAAAATAAATAAATAAATAAACTAGCCAAAAATGAGATTTAAATTAAGAATTTGAGTTTAAATGGTTAATTGCGCAAAGCCTAATAAAAAGGAAGAGGGTGGTTTTAAAAGCTTGAACTTGAAATTGGGCCAATTTTCTGGGCCCAACACTTACCCATCAGCCCAATTTCCCTAAATTAACCCAAAATCTGCCCTTAGCCCAACACCCCTTCCCTTTTAATTTCCCTGACCCGCCAGCCCAACTTCATGACCCGTTTGCCCTCCCCACTTTAATTTTCAATCTCAGCCATCTATTCTTCCTCATCCAACAGCCCTTATTAAATCTCTTACCATAATACATACAACCCATTCTCAAACCCTAACCCTTAGAGACTCCACAACCGCACCCCTTGTCACCCATCCCTTCTGTCGTTGCGTAACCCCCCACGACTCGTCGGAAAACTCAAAAAACCGGCGAGTTCACTCATATCACTCACCTCACGTGCTCCCTCCTCTCTCTCCTCTTGCCACGTAGCGTAACGACCTCTGATACAACATATTTATTCCTTCCGATTTTCACGCAATAGATTCTCTTCAAGGACGATTTATAGATTAATGGGAGCCATGCATTAATGGACAATTGATCCATGCCCTCTAGTTGTCCAAAATCGTCCGCACACAAAGAGATTTGAGGAGATTTTTCGGATTCCTGGGCATCCAAAGAGAGGGGTCGAGTGAAGCTATAAGTAAGAGGATTTTTCAGAGAAAGAGGAGTGGTTGTTTTTTTTCTTTTTTTGACAAGGCAGAAGGTGTAAAAAAAAAGGGGGNAAAAAGCTTTTTAGAAAAACACATGACCACCACTTTTAAAATTGACAAAATTTTCTTTGTTTGAAATAGGAACAAAGCAGTGCAAGGAAGTTTGTTCAAAAAAAAAAAGAGAGGAGAAAAGAAAGAAAAAGAAAAAAGAAGAAGAAGAGACAAACCGACAAAGGGGAGTTACTAAATCTTTGTCTTTATCTGTGTGCATAAAATGTTGCCTTTGCTCTTCATATTTTTTCCTCCTAGGATAAAATGTCCTAGTCTGATGGATTTTCTCCCAATTAAAATCTTAGTTTGATGAATCTTTCTCCTAAGATACAAAAAAAAAAAGACCTAGTCTGATGAATTTTTCTCCTAGGATCGAAATCTTAGTCTGGTGAATCTTTCTCCTAAGATAGAAGACCTAGTCTGATGAACTTTCTCCTAGGATAGAAATCTTAATCTGATGAATCTTTCTCCTAAGATAATAAAGAAAAAAAAGAACCTAGTCTGATGAATTTTCTCTTAGGATCAGAATCTTAGTCTGACGAATCTTTCTCCTAAGGTGGAAGACCTAGTCTGATGAACTTTCTCCTAGGATCAACATCTTAGTCTGATGAATCTTTCTCCTAAGATAACAAAGAAAAAAGACCTAGTCTGATAAATTTTCTCCAAGGATAGAAATCTTAGTCTGATGAATCTTTCTCCTAAGATAATAAAATAAAAATAAAAACCTAGTCTGATGAATTTTCTCCTAGGATAGAAATCTTAGTCTGATGAATCTTTCTCCTAAGATAATCAAATAAAAATAAAAACCTAGTCTGATGAATTTTCTCCTAGGATAGAAATCTTAGTCTGATGAATCTTTCTCCTAAGATAATAAAAAAAAAAAAAAACTTAGTCTGATGAATCTTTCTCCTAAGATACCCCAAAAAAAAGAAGAAGGATGAATACCTAGTCTGATGAACTTTCTCCTAGGATCAAAATCTTAGTCTGATGAATCTTTCTCCTAAGATAAAGAAAACCTAGTCTGATGAATCTTTCTCCTAGGATAAACGTCTTAGTCTGGTGAATCTTTCTCCTAAGATACAAAAAAAAATAGAAAAAAAGAAAATGAAAAATCCTTCTTG
Organism: Nicotiana paniculata; assembly: GCA_005239505.1. Taxonomy (NCBI): domain Eukaryota; kingdom Viridiplantae; phylum Streptophyta; class Magnoliopsida; order Solanales; family Solanaceae; genus Nicotiana; species Nicotiana paniculata. The sequence continues at coordinate 58,418 of ML332076.1, forward strand.
ATTCATTTTAGCATAGGCACACAGTTCAATAGTCTCATTTTCCAACATAGGGTCTCCATTCCCTAGTTGATGCCAGCATAACCTAATGCCAACATAGGGTCTCCACTCCCTAGTTGATGAATTTAGACATAGGTTCTCCACTCCCTAGTCTTCTTCTTTCCAACATAGGTGTCCATTCCCTAGTTGATGCCGACATAACCCGATGAATCTCATTTCTAGACACTAGCATAACCTGGTGATCTTTCCTGACAATAGCATAACCTGTTGATCGCTTCCTGACACTGGCATAACCCAGTGATCTCTTTTCCCCAAGCAACATCATAACTTGTTGACCTTTCTAGACATCGGGATAACCTGGTAATCTCTTCCTGACAACAACATAACTTGTTGATCATTCTATGACACTGACATAACCCAGTGATCTCTTTTCCCTAGGCAACGACATAACCTGTTGACCTTACTAGACACCGGCATAACCTGGTGATCTTTCCTGACAACAGCATAACCTGTTGATCATTTCCTGACAATGGCATAACCCAGTGATCTCTTGTCCCTAGGCAACGACATAACCTGTTGACCTTACTAGACACCGGCATAACCTGGTGATCTTTCCTGACAACAGCATAACCTGTTGATCATTTCCTGACAATGGCATAACCCAGTGATCTCCTTTTCCCGGCAACATCATAAGTTGTTGACCTTTTCCCAGACACCGGCATAACCTGGTGATCTCTTTCTTGACAAACGGCATAACCCGTTGATCCTTCCCCAGACACTGGCATAACCCAGTGATCTTTTCTTGACGACCGCATAACCTGTCAATTCTCTTCCAACATAGGGTCTCACACCCCTAGTTGATTTTACCTTTGGGCATAGGGTATCCACCCCCTAGTCTACAATAACTCCGGGTGCACTGTTCCCGACTTTTCACCGCTTTCAGGACGAGATTGAAGTCATCCCTTCTGTATATCCTGCCTTGATCCGAAAAGCTGAAGAAGATTTAACCAACACCTACACCGAACAAGCATCAAGATTCAGATAGGAGTCTGTATAAAGAAGAAACCAAGACTCAAGATCAAGATTCAGAAGACCCCTAGATAGGAATCTTGTAACTCGTAGCTGATAGGCTTAGTTAGTCCTTTTCATTTGGATTTTGATGTAATAGCAGGACCATGAACCGGAGCCTCGGACGGAACCTCGCTCGACTCTCGAACTCATCATTCCAAAACTTCCAAAACTACACTGACTTGATTCCTTTATAGCCAAGGATATGTAGGCAACCTCTGAAGCAAGGTTCGATCAAACTCTTTCAAAAAAGCTTCCAAATGGAGTACCAAACGGGCAAAAATTGCTCGTAATTGCTCACTTTATCTTTGCCCGAAAACTCTTCACGTTCTCGAGCAAAGAGGGACAGTTGTGAGCACCTAATTTTTGCCCCACATGGAAATTACTCCAAAAACAAATAATCAAAAAAAATAATTTTAATGAACTTTAGGAGATTTTTTTATTTAGTTGCATTTCATGCATGTTTAACATTTTAAAATCATAAAAAATCATAAAAATTGTTCGAATCTTGATTTCATAGCATGTTAGATTTTAAATTGCATTGTTAGGATTTAGTTACATCTTCTAAAAAATCAAAATTGCATTCGTAGATTAATTAATTAGTTAGTTGCATTAGTCCATCATTAGGTTTCCTAAATAAATAAATAGGCTAGCCAAAAAATGGGATTTAAATTAAGAATTTGAGTCTAAATGGTTAATTGCGCAAAGCCTAATAACGAAGGAAGATGGCGGTTTTTAAAATCTTGAAATTGAACTTGGGCCAATTTTCTGGGCCCAACACTTACCCATCAACCCAATTTTCCTAAATTAACCCAAAATCCTCCCTTAGCCCAACACCCCTTCCCTTTTAATTTCCCTGACCCGCCAGCCCAACTTCACGACCCGTTTTCCCTCCCCACTTTAATTTTCAATCTCAGCCGTCTATTCTTCCTCATCTAACGACCCTTATTAATTCTCTTACCATAATACATACAACCCATTCTCAAACCCTAACCCTTAGAGACTCCACAGCCGCACCCCTTGTCAACCATCCCTTCTGCCGCCGCGTAACCCCCCACGACTCACCGGGAAACTCAAAAAACTGGCAAGTTCACTCACATCAGTCACCCCACGTGCTCCCTCCTCTCTCCTCTTTCCACGTAGCGTAACGATCTCTGACAGAACAAATTTATTCCTTCCGATTTTCACAGAATAGATTCTCTTCAAGGACGATTTATAAATTAATGGGAGCCATGGATTGATGGACAATCGATCCATGCCCTCCATTTGTCGAAAACCGTCCGCACACCAAGAGATTTGAGGAGATTTTCGGATTCCTGGGCATCCAAAGGAGAGAGGTCGAGTGAAGCTATAAGTAAGAGGATTTTTCAGAGAAAGAGGGGTGGTTGTTTTTTTTTCTTTTCTTGACAAGGCAGAAGGTGTAAAAAAGAGGGGGGAGGGGGTTCGTCTTCTTCTCTTGGAGATCTCAGAATAAACACAGATAGAAAAATATATAAAAAAGTTTTTTATTATGGAGTCCGATTGAGTTCGAGTTGAGTTCGATTTCCCGGCCTTATTCGATTCATGCTGCTAGTTAGTGGTTCTTGTTGCAATCCTTTGTTCGAATTCGTTCTCTGTTAAATCATTGTAACCGGTGAAGTATCATTAATCCAAAAGCTCCAATTTCAGGTCCATTTTCCCTTATCGTTTTTTTAGTATTGATTCATGCTTGAAGGAGATTGCAGTGCTCTGCTTTGTTGGTTAATACCTTGTTTTGTTGTTTGAGATTCTATTGCGTTTTTCCTATGGTTGAATACTTTGTTTTATTTGAACTGCTATGGCATGTTATTTTTATTTTAGGTTTTGGTCTCTAGCAGTTATTAAGGTCCTAAAAATCAAGTGTCAAAGTGCTATGTTTCTTGTTATGTTTGGAACTGCTGCTGGCGACATCTCTGTTGGTTAATCTTGCTTAAAAGAATAGCTTTTTATGTGGATTAAAGGTTATAACAATCACATGACCAAGCATGAACCTTAGGATATTTCCAGTGATTGTTTGTTAAAAGGGGATATTGGTAAGTTCTGTTAGTCATAACCTTAGGATTACATTTTGAGAGAAGGTAGTTTAATTAGAAGTTTGGAATATACTAGTATTGTCTGTAATTCCACTGAAGGTGCACACATATACTATTGTAGCATCAATTTCCCCGTGCACTGCAATTTGCAATAGAGGACAATTAATCCTTTAATGTATATAGATTACAGTTGTCCACAAAATTATATACAATGCTTTCTTTGGAAACTACAGAGAATGATGTTCAAGTTTTAAAGTTGGGTACTATCTGTATGTATAGGGAGATTATAGACTTATTTAAATTGTTTGCTTGTGATTTTGTCTTGGATCTTACCATAATTGCGGCGCGCAACCCAATCCCACCATATATCAATAGGATAATTCACCTTATTTCACCATATCAATCCACCTTTATTCCTCCCGTTGCGGCGTGCAACCCGATCCCACCGTATAGACATATTCACCCGTATTCCTCCATATCAATCTTCCCTTACTCCTCCTGCTGCGGCTTGCAGCCCAATTCCACCATGTCAGTACCAAACACTTAATGTACACAGTCAATTAACAGTCTAAATCAAAAGGACTTTATGATAAATAAATACCAAATTTAGCCAAGAAAAGGAAACCTTGATCAATATAAAATCTGCTCAATCAATACTACATAGCGACCAAGCTAACAATTTATAATTTAAAAAGTGCAAACAAGTTGAATTTAGCAAATAACAGGGATTGGGGGACCTATGGAAAGAGCTAACATAGTTAACAGGAGAAGATGCTGATTAACACACATCAGTTAAGCATGGAAGCATTTAGAACACATAACAATTAAGACATGAATAAAATAATTAAAGGAAAGCAGTAAATCAGGGAAAACAGATAATTTGGCGAAGTATAAGCACTCGTCACCTCGCATATATGCCGCTCAAATGGATTTCACATAATTATATAGTCTGAGGGTTCCTAACTCCCTCAAGTCAAGGTTAGACACAACATTTACCTCGATCCACATGCCACTAATTGCTCAATTACCGCTTTTCAACTAATTTCCACCTCTGTACCACTCGTATCTAGCCATAATTAACGTAATAATATCAAATATTGCTAAAGAAATCAATTTCAATATAGTAATTTAGGTTTCCCAAACGTTCCCCCAAAAGTCAAAAATTGACCCTGGGCCCGCTTGGTCAAAACTCAAGGTTCGGATCAAAACCCATTCAACCATTCACCCCGAGCCCGAATATGTAACTAGTTTCAAAATCCGACCCCAAATTGAGGTCTAAATTCCAATTTCCCAAAAACCCGTAATTCTACCCAAACCTCTAATTTCTACCATGAAATTCCTAGATTTTAGGTTGAAATCTTGTAAAGTGAAGTGAAAGATTGAAAGAAACGAGTGAAGAATCACTTACCTATGATTTGGGAAGAAGTGGTTTTTGGAAAATCGCCTAGAGGGTTTCTTGTGTTTGAAAGTTTTGAAAAATGAGCAAAATCCCGTCTAAGTCATGTTTTACCAGCTGCAGATGTCGCATTTGCGACCTGAGCTTTACAATTGGCGAAGCTCGCAAATGCGAGAAAGTTATCGCAAATGCGAATTTGTCGTATTTCTGCTGCCTTCGCAAATGCGAACTATTTGCTCGCAATTGCGAACATTAGACTACCGCAAATGCGGCATAAAACCTCGCAAATGAGAAAGTCCCCAGTCCCAGCCCATGCTCGCAAATGCGATATTTCTTCGCAGATGCGAGGCTCGCATTTGCGAGCCAGACCTCGCAATTGCGAGATCTGCAAACCTGAAGCACACCAGCTATTTTCCTAAGTTTATTTCACTCAGTATCCTACTCAAAATTCACTCTAGTCCTCGGGGCTCCAAACCAAACATGTACACAAGTCTAAAAATATCATACGAACTTGCTCGTGCAATCAAATCACCACAATAACCCCTAGAACTACGAATTTAGCACCAAATCACATGAAATCCCCAAGAACACTTTGAAATTCCTATATTCACGACCGGACATCTGAATCACGTCAAATGAATTCCGTTTTCACCAAATTTCACAGAAAAGGTATAAATATTATTTTGGACCTGTACCGGGCTCTGGAACCAATATACGGACCCGATACCAACAAGATCAAACATTAACCAAATTCTTAAAAATCATTAGATTTTTAGTCTTTCAATCTTTAACAAAAAATCATATCTCGAGCTAGGGACCTCAGAATTCGATTCCGGGCATATGCCTAGGTCCTATATTTTATTACGGACCCACCGGAACCGTCAAAATACAGGTTCAGGTGCGTTTACCCAAAATGTTGACTGAAGTCAACTAAAATTAATTTTTTTAAGGAAAAAAATATTATTTTATCAATTTTCAACATAAAAGCTTTTCGAAAACACGCTCGGACTGCGAACGCAAATCGAGGAGGGTGAAAAATGAGATTTTTAAAGCTAAAGAACGCGGAATCAATTTCTAAAACATAAGATGACCTTTTGGTTTATCACATTCTCCACCTCTAAAGAAAAATACCTGAACAGGTGAATAAGTGGGGATATCTACTCCGCATGTCCAACTCGGACTCCCAAGTAGCTGCCTCAACAGGCTGACCTCTCCACTGAACATGAACNCAGGTGAATAAGTGGGGATATCTACTCCGCATGTCCAACTCGGACTCCCAAGTAGCTGCCTCAACAGGCTGACCTCTCCACTGCACTCGAACAGAAGGATAACTCTTCGACCTCAACTGACGAACCTGCCGTTCGAGAATAGCCACCGGCTCCTCCTCATAAGTCAAATCCTTGTCCAACTAGACAGAGCTGAAATCTAACACGTGGGACGGGTCACCATGATATTTCCGAAGCATGGACACATGGAACACTAGATGAACTGCTGATAAATGCAAGTCTATAAGCCACCTCTCCCACTCTATCGAGAATCTCAAAAGGCCCGGTATATCTAAGGATCAACTTGCCCTTCTTCCCAAACCTCATGACACCCTTCATGGGTGACACCCGCAGCAACACTCTCTCCCCGGCCATGAATACCACATCAAGAACTCTATGGTCGACATAACTCTTTTTCCTGGACTGAGCGGTGTGAAGTCGATCCTGTATAATCTTGACCTTTTCCAATGCCTCCTGTACTAGATCAGTACCTAACAACCGAGACTCCCCTGGCTCAAACCACCCTACTGGCGACCTGCATCGTCTACCATATAATGACTCATAGGGAGCCATCTGGATGCTCGACTGGTAGATGTTGTTGTAGGCGAACTCTACAAGGGGCAATAACTGATCCCACGATCCACCGAAGTCTATAACACAAGCGCGGAGCATATCCTCCAAGATCTGAATAGTACGCTCAGATTGCCTATCCGTATGAGGATGGAATGCTATGCTCAGCTCAACCCACGTACCCAACTAATGCTGTACTACCCTCCAGAAATGCAAGGTGAACTGCGTACCTCGATCAAAAATGATAGACACGGGCACACCATGAAGAAGGACGATCTCCCGAATATAAATCTTTGCCAACCGCTCCGAAGAATAAGTAACTTCCACAAGAATGAAGTGTCCTGACTTAGTTAGCCTATCCACAATGACCCAAAAGGCGTCGAACTTCCTCTGAGTCCGTAGGAGTCCAATAATAAAGTCCATAGTGATACGATCCCACTTCCACGCAGGAATATCCATCTGCTGAAGAAAACCACCGGGTCTCTGATGCTCTTAATTCACCTGCTGACAATTCAGGCACCGAGCTACATAAGAAACTATATCCTTCTTCATCCTCCTCCACCAATAATGCTGCCACAAGTCCTGGTAAATTTTGGCGGCGCCCGGGTGAATAATATACCGATAACTATGGGCCTCCTCAAGGCTCAACTCACGAAGCCATCAACATTAGGCACACACACGCGACTCTGCATCCTCAAAAATCCATCATCTCCAACACTAACCTGCTTGGAACCACCGTGTCGCACTATGTCCCTAAGGACCAACAAATGAGGGTCATCATACTACTGATCTCTGATACACTCAAAAAGGAAGACCAAGCGACTGTGCAAGCTAGAACATGGTTGGGCTCTGAAATATCCAACCTCACAAACTGGTTGGCCAAAGTCTGAAATCTGAAGCTAGCGGCCTCTCATCAACTGGAATAAATGCAAGGCTGCCCATACTTACTGCCTTCCTACTAAATGCGTCGGCCCCCACATTGGCCTTCCCTGGATGATACAAAATGGTGATATCATAGTCTTTCAATAGCTCCAACCACCTCCTCTGCCTCAAATTGAGATCCTTTTGCTTTAAAAAATACTGAAGGCTGCGATGATCCGTGAAAATCTCACACGACACGTCATAAAGATAGTGCCTCCAAATCTTCAACACATGAACAATGGATGCCAACTCTAAATCATGGACAGGGTAATTCTTCTCATAAACCTTCAACTGCCAAGACGCATATGCAATCACCTTGCCTCTTGCATCAATACTGCTCCGAGCCCAACACGGGAGGAATCAAAATATACCGTGTAAGATCCCGAACCTGATGGTAACACCAACACCGGCGCATTAGTCAAAGCTGTCTTGAGCTTCTGAAAGCTCGCTTCACACTCGTCTGACCATCTGAACGGGGCACCCTTTGGGGTCAACCTGGTCAATAGGGCTTCTATAGACGAAAACCTCTCAACAAATCGGCGGTAATAACCAGCCAAACCCAAGAAGCTCCTGATCTCCGTGGCTGAAGTTGGTCTAGGCCAGTTTTTGACTGCCTCAATCTTCTTAGGATCTACCTGAATGCCCTCTGCTGATACAATGTGACCTAAGAAAGCGTTTGAATCCAACCAAAACTTGCACTTCAAAAATATATCATATAACCGTCTGTCCCTCAGAGTTTGGAGCACTGTCCTAAGGTGGTACTCATGCTCCTCCCGAACGCGGGAGTATATCAAGATGTCATCAATAAACAAAATCACAAAGGAATCCAAATAAGGCTTGAACATTCGGTTCATCAAATCCATAAATGCTACTGGGACATTGGTCAACCCAAAAGACATTACCAGAAACTCATAGTGCTCATACTGCGTCCGAAAAGCTGTCTTAGGCACGTCAGATGACCTAATCCTCAACTGATGGTAGCTAGATCTCAAATTAATCTTTGAAAACACCTTGGCACGCTGAAGCTGATCAAATAAATCATCAATCCTCGACAATGGAGACTTGTTCTTGATGGTGAATTTGTTCAACTGCTGATAATCTATACACATCCTCATACACCCATCATTCTTCTTCACAAACAAAATCGGTGCACCCCAGGGCGAGACACTAGGTCTAATGAATCCCTTATTGAGCAAATTCTGCAACTTTTCCTTCAATTATTTCAACTCTGGTGGGGCCATCCAATATGGCGGAATGGAAATGGGCTGAGTGTCCGAAGCCAAATCAATACAAAAATCAATATCCCTGTCGGGTAGCATCCCCGACAGGTCTACAGGAAAGACCTCAGAAACTCACGAACAACAGGCATAGAATCCATAGAAGGAACCTCCAAACTAGAATCACAAATATAATCCCAATAGGCCAAACACCCCTTCTCGACAATACACCGAGCCTTCCTATAAGAAATAACTCTACTGGTAGAATGGCCAGGAGTCCCTCTCCACTTTAATTGAGGCAACCTCGAAAAGGCTAATGTCACTGTCTTGGTGTGACAGTCCAAAATAGCGAGATAAGGTGACATCCAATCCATACCCAATATAACATCGAAATCCACCATATCTAAGATCAGAAGGTCTGCACTGGTCTCAAGACTCCCAATAGTGACCACACACGAACGATATATATCATATACGACAATAGCATCCCCCACAGGTGTGGACACATATACATGGGCACTAAAAAAATCACGAGGCACAACCAAATATGAATCAAAATAAGATGACACATAGGAGTAAGTAGACCCCGGATCAAATAGAACTGAAGCATCTCTACTGCAAACTGAAACAGTACCTCTGATAATGGTGTCGGATGACTCAGCCTCAAGTCTAGATGGAAAAGCATAACATTGGGGCTGCGCCCCACCACTCTGAACCATATCCTTGGGACGACCTCTAGCTGGCGGACCTCCAACTCTAACAACCTGACCTACACCTCTAACAAACTGGCCCCTACCTCTGGCTACCTGACCCTGCCTCTAGCTGGCTGAGCAAGCGGTGCAGCAATTGGTGCTGAAACCATGGCACAAGAAGCCTGATGCTATGGATGAACACCCAAAAATCTCGGACAGGTCCTCCGGATATGCCCATAATCATCACACTCGAAACATCCATCTGGATACTATGGATATGGAAACTAAGACTGACCCGGACGATCCGGCTGAACACGATAATAACTCTGAAGAGGAGGTGCTCTGATACGATCTGGTGGTGCACTATAGTGCTGGCTGCCCAAAAGGAGGCACATAAGAACCACGACTCCCTAACACACTGTGGGATTCCTGAAGCGCGGAATGGCATGTCTTGTGAGGATGGCCTCTACCAAAAGTACCACTGCCTCCAGATGAGGCGCCGCTGAATCCACCAAAATGACGAGGTCTCTTATTTGACCCCTGACCTTCCTGTCCAAGAACCATCTCGACTCGTCTGGCGACATTGGCTACATCCTAGAAAGAAATCTCGCTCCTAGTCTCCTTAGCCATCTACAATCTAATAGGCTGAGCAAGTCCCTCAATAAACCTCCTCACCCTCTCTCCCTTTGTGGGAAGCAAAAGAATAGTGTGATGGGCCAAATCCACAAAATGGGTCTCATACTAAGTAACACTCATGCTGCCCTACTAGATATGCTCGAATTGACGGCGACGTTCCTCTCTCAAGGTGACAGGCAGAAACTTCTCTAAGAAGAGATGTGAGAACTAGTCCCAAGTAAGAGCAGGAGACCCAGCTAGTCTGGTCAATAAATAATTCCTCCACTATTTCTTGGCGGAACCAGTCATCTGGAAAGCAGCAAAGTCGACCCCATTGGTCTCCAATATACCCATGTTCCAAAGAACCTCATGACAGCTATCAAGATACTTCTGGGGATCCTCTGAAGTAGCACCGCTGAAATGAACTAGGAAGAGCTTGATAAAACTATCCAATATCCACAAAGCCTAAGAAAACATAGCTGACCCATCACCGGGCTGTGCCGCATCAACCGCCTGAACTACTCCGACTGGATGAGCTGCTGGAGTCTGAAACTGGGGAGCCATCTGCTCCGGAGTGTGAGTAGCAGAAGTCTGGGCTCCTCTTCCAGCCTGAGATACGGTTGGTGCCATGGGGAATGCGCCAGTCTGGGCCACACTCTCCATAAGGCCCACCAACCGGCCCAAAGCACCTGAAGCACCGGGGTGGCAATAAACGCCCGAGACTTGAGCTGGTCCGATAGGAATAGTCTGAGCTGGAACCTCCTCATCGAACTCTCCTGAGGCTCCACAACTGGGGCTGCTGCTCGGGCTCTAGGCTGAGCCCTGCCCCTGCCTCGGCCTCGACCTCTGCCTCTCGTAGGAGTTGCTGTTGGAGGCTCTGGCTGCTGCTCAGCTGAAGAAGCGGCACACATTCTCTCCATCTATGAGAGAATAAGAATAGAAGATTTCAATAAGTATAGAGAAAACAAAATCGCACGACAGAGTTGAATAAAAGTTAAATTTTTTCCTAAACTTCATAGCCTTTGGGAGATAAGTACAAACATCTCCGTATCGATCCTACAGAATCTACTAAGTTTTCTCATGACTCGTGAGACCTATGTAACCTAGTGCTCTAATACCAACTTGTCACGACCCGGAATTCCCACCGTTGGGATCGTGATGGCGCCTAACAGTTCACTCTCTAGGCAAGCCAACGTTAGAAAATTTTATACTTATTTTATAAGTTTAAACAGTAACATTGATAACGAACTAAAATAACAGATATGTTCTAAGCACAAATGCGAAAGTTAAACCACCAATCGTCTATTACATTTCCCTGAATCTGGTGTCCCAAGTTCACGAGCTTCTAAAGTAATATACATAAAGGTCTTAAATAAGTATAAAGTTGTCTGAATGAAGTTGTACAGCTAAAAGAAAAGAGGATGGGGACTCCAGGTGTTGTGGGCGCCGAACAGTCGTACCTCAAGTCTCTGCAAATACCCGATCGAGCTCGCTAATGACCGCTGCTGGGTTCGTATCCAAAATCTGCATAATGTGCAGAGTGTAGTATCAGTACAACCGACCCCATGTACTGGTAAGTGCCGAGCCTAACTTCGACGAGGTAGTGGAGGCTAAGGCGGGGCACATATACAAAACAACCTATACACAACATATAAAATGACAAAATAATAGAAATGCTGAAAATAACCAAACAACCAATTGAAATTGATAACCACAATCTCTAGAGTGAACTAGTGTCGTCCAGAGTTACCAATCCTTACTATATCAGATAATGAAAGAAATATCAGAAAGAAATGCAGTTCAGGAAATAGAAACATATAGTTTTGTTGCGGCGCACAACCCGATCCCACCAGACATCACAAAATTCTCCCTTTTTTCTCCGTAATAATAACAATAACAATAACAATAACATATATATATATATATATATATGTTATTGTTATTGTTATTGTTATTATTACGGAGAAAAAAGGGAGAATTTTGTGATGTCTGGTGGGATCGGGTTGTGCGCCGCAACAAAACTANAATGACACCATATTTCAGTATCAATAGGATAATTCACCCTTATTTAACCATATCAATTCACCCTTATTCATCTTGTTGCAGCGTGCAACTTGATCCCACCGTATAGACATATTCACCCTTATTCCTCCATATCAATCCTCCCTTATTCGTCCTACTGCGGCATGCAGCCCCATCTCACCATATGAATACCAAACACTCAATGTACCCAATCAATTAACAATTTAAATCACAAAGCCTTTACGATAAATAAATACCAAACTGGGCCAAGAAAAGGAAACCTTGATCAATATAAAATCTGCTCAATCAATACAACACAACGAGACCAATCTAGCAATTTATAATTTAAAAAGTGCAAACAAGTCGAATTTAGCAAATAGCAGGGATTGGGGGACTTATGGAAAGAGCTAACATAGTTAACAGGAGAAGATGCTGATTAAAACGCATCAGTTAAGCATGGAAGAATTTAGAACACATAACCATTAAGTCATGAATAAAATAATTAAAGGAAAGCAGTAAATCAGGGAAAACAGATAATTTGGCGACGTATAACCACTCGTCACTTCGCATATACGCTGCTCACATGGATTTCAGATAATGATATAGTCTGAGGGTTCCTAACTCCCTCAAGCCAAGGTTAGACACAACACTTACCTCGATCCAGAGGCCACTCACTGCTCAATTAACGCGTTTCCTCTAATTTCCACCTTCGAACCACTCGTATGTAGCCATAATTAACGTAATAACATCAAATATCACTAAAGAAATCAATTTCAATACAATAATTTAGGTTTCCCAAACATTTCCCCCAAAACTAAAAAATCGGCCTCGGGCCCGCTTGGTCAAAACTCAAGGTTCGGACCAAAACACATTCACCCATTCACCCCCGAGCCCGATTATGTAACTAGTTTCAAAATTCGACCCCAATTGAGGTCTAAATTCCAATTTCCCAAAAATCCCTAATTCTACCCAAACCCCCAATTTTTACCATGAAATTCCTAGATTTTAGGTTGAAATCTTGTAAAATGAAGTGAAAGATTGAAAGAAACGAGTTAAGAATCACTTACCTATGATTTGGGGAAGAAGAGGTCTTTGGAATATCGCCTAGAGGGTTTCTTGTTTTTGAAAGTTTTGAAAAATGAGCAAAATCCCATCTAAGTCAAGTTTTACCGGCTGTAGATGTCACATTTGCAACCTGGGCTTCGCAATTGCAAAGCTCGCAAATGCGAGAAAGATATCGCAAATTCGAACCTGTCACATTTCTGCTGCCTTCGCAAATGCGCTCCATTTGCTCGTAATTGCGAACATTAGACTTCTGTAAATGCGGCATAAGCCTCGCAAATGCGAAAGTCCCCAGTACCAGCCCATGCTCGCAAATGCGAGGCTTGCATTTGCGAGCCAGACCTCGCAATTGTGAGATTTGCAGACCTGAAGCACACCAGCTATTTTCCTAAGTTCATTCACTCCATAGCTTACTCGAAACTCACCCGAGCCCTCGGGGCTCCAAACCAAACATGTACACAAGTCTAAAACCATCATACGAACTTGCTCGTGTTCTAGGACACAAGATGACCTTTTGGGTCATCATATATATCAAGATCGACAATAAGAGTTCTAGTTAAGACAGAGCAACTAAAGCATCAGGAGAAAACACATAGACAAAAATATTATCTACAAAGAAGTGTTCGTTAAGGTACCATCACATTAAATACGTTTAAACTATAAGACATAATTATCTAACTAACATGACAAAATTCATCATATGTGTATGCTCTGATGATGTCCCTTTATTTCAAATTCATGTATTATGCTAATGTAATAATATTTTTCGGCATTTAGATGATTGTTGTATTATTATACATAAAATTTCTCTCCTTAATTAAATTTTATTATTCCTTTATATAAATAAATGTTTACACTATCACGTGCCATTATTAACGTGCAGCGCACGTTCGTAGATACTAGTATTATTATAAAACCATGAATTCAATATTGGTTTACAAAAATATCCTTAGGATATTATACTTGATAACTCATAGTGAAAGGACACAACTGGAATACAATACTTATCCCAAGTATAAACCTATTGCTTTTTGACCACTATTTAACAATACACGTTAGCCCATGTGTAATCCTATACATGTTAGGTCATATTATTTTTTGGACATAAACCTACTTATTTTTGGATTACATATGCCTATAATCCAATTTATGTTTGGACAACAACGATGAGAAGTACCCATATTAATTTGAATAATTTGATCTCCTTTTTAAATAGTGTTGAACGTTAAAAATATCCCGAAATATTAACTGAAATAACTCCAGATCTCATATTAATTTGAATATTTGATCTCTTTTTTTTTTATTATAAAAGCATGAATAAAATATTTATTTATAGAATATCTTTAGAATATTATACTTGATAACTCATAGTGAAATGACCCAACCGAAATACTGTACCTTAGCCTAAGTATAAACCTATTGCTTTTTGGCCATTGTTTAAAAATACACGTGTAACGGCCCGACCAGTTGTTTTGAGAGTGTTAGCCCCGATCCCCTATTTTCTGATTTCCCCACATCACTTTATGCTTATGTGATTGCCGGGAGGATTCGTTTTTGGTTTTGGAGTGAAATAGGACACTTAGTCCCTAAAATGGAAGCCTAACTTCTTGGAATATGATCGTAGTTGGAACTGTGTGAAGACAACTCAGGAATGAAGTTTTGTCGGTTTCGTTAGCTGTGTTGGGTGATTTTGGACTTAGGAGCGTGTCCGGCTTATGAATTGGAGGTTTGTAGCTGAATTAGGCTTGAAATGACGAAAGTTGAAATTTTGGTAAGTTTGACCGGAAGTAGACTTTTTGATATCGGGGTCGAATTCTGATTCCGAAAGTTAGAGTAGGTCCCATAGTATCAATTTTGACCTATGTGCAAAAGTTGGGGTTAGTTCGACATGATTTGACAGGTTTCGGCATCAGTTGTAGAAGTTTAAAGTTTTGAAGTTCATTAAGCTTGAATTGGAGTGCGATTCGTGTTTTTATTGTTATTTGATGTGATTTGAGGGCTCGAATAAGTTCATATGATATTTTAGGACTTGTTGGTATGTTTGGTTGAAGTACCGGGGGCCTCAGGTGGATTTCAAGTGGTTAACGGACTAGTTTTGGACTTGTTGGAATTGCAGAAAAATCTGATGTTCTATTGCTCGAATCCTTCATCGCTTTCGCGAGAGAGGTCTCGCGTTCGTGTAAAGTATCTGGAAGCCAGTGGAGTTTTTTTCTTTGCATTCACAATGTAGGTCCCACGTTCGCGGAGAGAAAACTGGTCTAATGAGTCCCCCGACAATTAGCCTACATGTTCGCGATGAGGGTCCCGCGTTCGCGTAGGGTCAGGTTATGTAAGATCCACGTTCGCGATTTGGCCATCGCGTTCACGAAGTAGGTTTTTGGACTAAAGCATTTTTTTGCTTCGCGAGCGTGATAATGGTTCCATTTTCGCGAAGAAGGAATCATTGGGCAGTTATAAGCTTTTCAAAAAATGAGGGTTTCACCATTTTTATCAAAACTTGAGATAGAGAGCTCGGATTTGGACGAGATTTTGAGGGATTTTCAGTGATATCGATTGGGTAATGATTCTTCACTTATTTTTGGTTATATCCCACTAACCTATCATTAATTTCACCTTCTAATTTAAGATTTGAGTTGAGAAATTTGGGAAAAAGTGGAAGAAGTTATTCAACCAAACTTTTAGGTTTTGATTGAGATTTTGGTATCGAATTTGAGAAATTTTGGTACGAGTGAACTCGTGATTGAATGGGTGTTCGTAGTTTGTGATTTTTACCCGATTCCGAGATGTGGGCCCGGGTGAACTTTTTGGGGTGATTTTTGAAATTCTTGTTAAAATCTTGATTTCATTAATTAGATTAGCTTATTGTAGTTGTATTTATAGTATGTAATTGGTTTTGGCTAGATTTTCCATTCAGGGTCTGAAAGTCGAGGAAAAGGCGTTCTTGTTGATTGATTGAGCTTGGATCGAGTAAGTGACTTGCCTAACCTTGTGTCGGCGAAATCCCCTTAGGATTTGGTATTGTTGTGACACTTCTATGATATGTGAGTGCCATGTACACGAGGTGACGAGTGCGTACACAGGCTAATTGTTATAAAAATCCGGTTATACATTGAGCCGTAACCTGTTATGTCTTTAATGAGTTATCCCCCAGTATGTGTAGTTATCCTGTTTAGCTTAATATCGCATGTCTACGTGTCTTAAATGCTTATTTGAAATATGTGTAGCATGCTTAGTTGATTTTTTCCTGTTTTTCCTTGACTCATATTTAGTCTTAAACTGTAGGATTTCCTGCTGTTAATTGTTGTTTCTATTGTTTTTGAGCTGTGTGTTTAGTTTTGGGACTACAAGGCGGTACTTGTGAGACCCCCTTTCATATTTACTTTTGGTATTACGAGGCGGTACCTCAGGAGATCCCCTTGCATATTTACTTTTGGGACTACGAGCCGGTACCTCGGGAGATCCCCCTACACTTTTACTTTTGGGACTACGAGGCGATACCTCAGGAGATCCCCCTGTATATTTACTTTTGGGACTACGAGACGGTATCTCGAGAGCATCCTCTCACGCCCCGAAATCCCACTATCGGGCTGTGATGGCGTCTAATGTTGAACCCTCTAGACAAGCCAACGTATATAGATAAACTAACATATCAACACCAATTAATAGGATAAAATAAATGGGTCACCGTTTAACAGCGGAAACAAATATGGTCTCAAGCTAAATAAGGACATCAAAATACAACAACGCGTAAATTTTTCCAAAACCTGGAGTCACAAACTCACGAACTGTCTACAAGAGTGCTAAATACAAGTTTGAAAAGAGAATACATAGCTGTCTCTGAAACTAGAGGAAAAAAAACAAGACAGAAGTGAAATCAAAGGGATGGAAGAGACGCCAAGGCCCACAAACGCCAGCGGGTATACCTTGAAGCCTCTAGGATAAGCTGGAAGACACTCCCACTAATGATGTCCTCCGGGTCCGGCTGCGTAATCTGCACAACATAAAGAAGTGCAGGTGTAGCATCAGTACAACCGACCCCATGTACTGGTAAGTGCCTAGCCTAACCTAGGCGAAGTAGTGACGAGGCTAGAAACAGACTACCAAATAAACCTGTGCAGTTCAAATAAATAGATATACGTATATACAACGGATAAGAAATATAGGGAGAAGCAATTAATAAAGGAAGGGGAACATGCTGTGGGGAGATAACAGTTTCATATAAGAAATCTCAATAAGGAAAAGAGCAACAAAGCCAGCATATCAATAAGGACAGGAAATCACAAACTTGCACGGCATCACCCTTCGTGCTTTTACTCTCGTCCTCACTATGCAATGTATAATGTCATCAATGTAAATTATGGCACGGCATCACCCTTCATGCTTTTACTCTCGTTCTCACTATGCAATGTATAATGTGAATAATGTAAATCATGGCACGACATCACCCTTCGTGCTTTTACTCTCTTTCCTCTCAGTAAAATCAATGAATATCAGTACGGAATGGTACATCGTACGGCACGACATCACCCTTTGTTCTTTACACTCTTTCCTCACAATGTCAAACAATGCACAACATCACCCTTCGTGCTTTAGCACTCTTCCTCACCCAAACAACAATCACAAACAAGGGCAAGGGAGTAAGCAGAATAAAATAGAAATACCGGCAAGGGAACAATATCAAACAATGCACGGAATCACCCTTCGTGCTTTAACACTCTTCCTCACAATATCAAACAGTGCACGGCATCATCCTTCGTGTTTTAACACTCTTCATCACCCAAACAACAATCACAAACAAGGGCAAGGGAGTAAGCAGAATAAAATAGAAATACCGGCAAGGGAACATCAATTAAACAATTAAATCCCGGCAAGGGAATAATAATTAAACAATTAAATTCCGGCAAGGGAACAGTAACAGTAATCTCAACATCCCAATAAGGGAGACAATATCACAAGCAACAATGACCCGGCAAGGGTATATTTTAGTAGCTCTTTCTCTTTCTTTCACTTCATTTCATAATTTACTCTATTACTTGAGACAATGCTCCAAAGGATACAATTATCTCATATATCTTCATCATTCGTGTTACAATTTGAGCCAATGCTCCAAAGGATACAATTATCTCATATATCTTCATCATTCGTGTTACAATCTGAGCCAATGCTCCAAAGGATACAACTATCTTATATACCTTCATCGTTCGTGTTACAATTTGAGCCAATGCTCCAACAGAGTTTAAAGATCACAATTCCCTTCACATATTCTTCACAACATATAGAAATCATCAATTAAGCATGGAAATTACCACAAAATCAGAATATTCACAATATAGGGACTCACGGTCATGCTAGACACTAATGTATAGATACTCGTCAACATGCCTATACATCGTATTTGACAATTAGCAAGTAGCAAATTATACTCAACTCCTATTCCCTCAAGCTAAGGTTAGACCAAACACTTACCTCGGGTCCGAAGTATAGCAATCAACCCGAAATCACACGATTTCCACGAGTATCCGACTCCAAATGGCCCAAATCTATTCAAATTAATTTCATACCGTAAATAACATCTCATGCATTGATTCTACTATTAAATTTAAGGTTACGACACGAAATTAGGTGAAATGACTAAAATGCCCCTCAGGCCAACATCTCGGAGTCGGGTACATTTTACATTTTCAGAACCCTCGTACTCTCACGAGTCTAGCCATATAAGAACCTCTCAAATCGGAGGTGAATCACCCACTTAAATCCCAATTTTAAAAAAAGCCCAAGTTCTACACAAAACACCCAATTTCACCCATGGAAATCCCTGATTTTTAAGTTGAAAACATGTTAAATGATGTTAATGATTGAAAGAAATGAGTAAAAACCAACTTACAACTGATTTTGAAAGAGTCTTGTTCTTGAAAAAAATCGCCTAAGAGTGTTTGGCTTTGAGAAAATATGAAATATGAAGTAAAAATTCGGTTTTGTACAGTGCAGGCTACTGGTTGGCATGGGAATTGCGAACAGGGGTTCGCAATTGCGAACCCTTCATACATTCCCAACCTTCGCATTTGCGAACCTCTTGGTCGCATTTGCGATCAGGCCTGCCCAGCTATACCTTTGCATTTGCGAACCTCTTGGTCGCATTTGCGATCATGCCTGCCCAGACCAACCTTCGCATTTGCGATGAGTAGCTCTCATTTGCGATGCTGGCTTCGCAAATGCGAAGCCTGCATATCAGTCACACCAGCAGTTCCCAAGTCCAAAAATGAAGTCCGTGGCCTATCCAAAACTCACCCGAGCTCTCGGGGCTCTAAACCAAATACACACACTATCTCAAAAATATCCTATGAACTTAATCGTGCGATCAAATCACCAAAACAACATCATACACATCAAATTAAGCCTCAAAGTCCATGAATCCTATCAAATTTCATAAAACATCAAATTTTCCATTTTAAGTCCGAAACACGTCAAACGAAATCCAATTTCAGCCAAACTTTACAGAACGTGCTTAAACCATATATAAGACCTGTACCGGGCACCGGAACCAAAATACGGGCCCGATACCATCACTTTTTAATCAGATTTTATTTTTAATTTCCTTAATATTTTCAGAAAACAATTTTACTCAAAAATTCATTTCTCGGGCTTGGGACCTCGGAATTCGATTCCGGGCATACGCCCAAGTCCCATATTTTCCTACGGACCCTCCGGGACCGTCAAATCACGGGTCCGGGTCCGTTTATCCAAAATGTTGACCGTAGTCAAATTTATTCATTTTAATATCCAGTCTTAGCATTTTTCACAGAATTTCATATTTAAGCTGTCTAGCTACGTGCCCGAACTGTGCATGCAAATCGAGGCAACTACAAATGAGATTTTCAAGGCCTCAAAAGTACGGAATAGGTAATAAAATAGGTGATGACCCTTTGGGTCGTCACACATCCATGTTGTTCACTTCTACTTGTTGTGTTGTTATTTCTCTGTGAATTCTTTTTTGTTAAATTCTCAGTCTTTCATCATGTTGTTATATCTTCTGTCTTATTATTATATCCCAGTAGGGCCCGGACCTGACCTCTTCACTACTCTACCGAGGTTAGGCTTGACACTTACTGGGTACCGTTGTGGTGCACTCATGCTATTCTTCTGCACATGTTTTGTGTGCAGATCCGGGTACCTTCTACCAGCCCCGCTATTAGTTGCATACTTGCTATTGCTCCGGAGAATTCAAGATATATTTGCCAGTGTCGGCAGACTTCGGAGTCCCCCTCTATCCCTTATGTTGTTTTCTCATTTATTCTTTAGATAGTGATGTATAAAAATAGTTAGACAAATTCTTAGAGCTTGTGACTCGTGACTATCGGGTTTTGAAAATATTATTTTTACTCGAGTGTTGGTTTACTTGTACATGTCGAGCGATATTTTATCAGTATATAGTTATCTGTTGAAGTTTAGTTGTCAAATATTGCTTTTGTTTTCGTTATTCCGGAATTGTTAGGCTTATCTAGTCGTATTACGGAGGGAGAATTGGGTCGTAACAACACGGTAACCCACGTGGACAACAACGATGAGAAGTACTCATATTAATTTGATCTCTTTTTTAATAGTGTTGAACGATAAAAATATCCTTGAAATATTAACTGAAATAACTCCACATCTCATATTAATTTGAATATTTGGTCTCTTTTTCTATTTTTATTATAAAAGCATGAATATAATGTCTGTTTACAAAAATATTTTTAGAATATTATACTTGATAATTCATAGTAAAATGACACAACTGGAATATTGTACCTTAGCCCAAGTATAAATCTATTGCTTTTTGGCCACTGTTTAACAATACACATTAACACATGTGTAATCCTGCACATGTTAAGCCATATTATGCTTTGGACATAAACCTACTTCTTTTTGGATTATATATGCCTATAATCCAATTTATGTTTAGACAACAACGATGAGAAGTACACTTATTTATTTGAATAATTTGATCTCTATTGAACGGTAAAAATATTCTTAATACGCCCCCTTAAAGCCAGGGCAAACCTGGTGTTAGGGGCCAAACGCCCCACTAACGCCAGGGTCAGCCTTGCTTTAGGGGCCAAACGCCCCACTAACGCCCCACTAACGCCCAGGTTGGCCTATCTTTAAGGCCAAAACGCCCGGCTATAGCCCGGGTCACTCCTTTTCGACTCTTGAGCGTATTTTCGACGTTCATGCATCCATTTAGCTCGGTTTCCATCTCCAATTCACCTACACATGAAATAGACTCCATTATGCACATAAAAAGTGTATTTTTTTTTATCATTAACGCACATAAAATGTAAGGCATATAACGTGTTAAATCATGAATTCTAGCCACACATCACTCGCATTCTTACTCATCATGCTCAATACTCAACGCACTTAGTCACTCAGTACTGTACAGGGTAGATCTAGCAAAAACATAAAAACTGTTAGCAAGTGCGCTCACTAGGTGTGTGCAGACTCCGGAGGGGCTCCTTCAACCTAAGCACTATAATCTGCACGGACAACTCACGTGATGCACAGACAACTCACGTGCTATAGTATCAATATCTAGATCCACACAGACAACTCATGTGCTGTAGTATCAATATCGTGATCCGCACGGACAACTTACGTGCTGCACAGACAACTCACGTGCTATAGTATCAATATTTCACAATCAGGCCCTCGACCTTACTCAGTCATCAATCTCTACAGTCTCTCGGGCTCATAACACGCACGCTAATCAGCCCAAGTCAATGATATGAGATGCGGCAATATACAATAACATAGACTGGGATATGACATGTAATGATGAATACGACTGAGTACATAACAACAATTAAACAAATAACTCAACAACAAGGAACAACTACTGTGGGTCCCAATAAAACCAACATGTATCCTAAACATGATTTCTAGCATAAATTACAGCTCAAGTGCTCTAACACATAGAGTGTAGTAAAAATGTTCAGATAAGGTAGCTACACAATTCTATGGTATCGACTAAATCACAGTTACTATGGTGCACGCCCACACGCCCGTCAGCTAGCATGCGCATCACCTCAACATCAATCACATAACACGTAATTTGGCATTTCACACCTTCAACACCAAGATTAGAGGTGTTACTTACCTTGAACAGGCCAAATCCAATACCGAGCAACCCAAGCGATGCTCCATAAATGCCATCCCGTACATACCGACCTCTGAACGACTCAAAACTAGCATAAAACAACTCAAAATCCATCAATAAATGGCAAAGAAAACAAACCCAATCGATAAAGGTCGAATCTTTAATCAAAAAGTCCAAAATCCATCCAAAAGTCCATATTGGGCCCGCGTCTCGAACTCGATGAAAGTTATAAAATCCGACAGCCCATTCAATTGCGAGTCCAACCATACTAGTTACACTCAAATCCAACTCTGAATCGATGTTAAAAACATAAAAACTCACTCTATGAAACTTTAGGCTAAACCCCCCATTTCTCTTTAAAAGTCATAATCCAATTACCAAAAACGAAGAGAGAATCACGAAGTATAATAAAATAACAAGTTGAGAAAACTTATCCAAATCCATATGGTGAAAATTGATTCAAAAATCGCCTCAATCCGAACACCAAAATATCATAAAACAGCCAAAACCTCGTAATACATAGAATCTGCCAAGCAATTTCGCATTTCCGAACAAAAAGGCCGTTTCTGCAGCGTCGCTTTTGCGACAATACTCCGCTCCTGCGGAAAACACTGAACTCCACCCTTCTGCACCTACACAACAGGACCCGTTTTTGAGGAAGTGCAGGTGCGACACAAGCAGCGCTCCTGCGCACATCCTAGCTTCTGTGATCATGCTTACCGTTTCTGCGCTACCGCACTTCCCCGATTTTGCGGATGCCCTGTTCCAGATTTACTTCGCTTCTGCATTCACTTAGCGCATTTGCGGCACCGCACTTGTGCCCAATATTCTGTAGCTGTGGTCACACTAGGTTCTGCAAGGGCCTGCCATCCCACATGAATGGAAGATGATCTGAAACACATCCGCAACTCTCCGGGCCACTCGGGACCCCGTCCGAATATACTAACAAGTATCATAACATAATACAGACCTAGTTGACACCTCAAATCACACATAACAACATCGAAACAAAGCATCTCACCTCAATTCGAACTTAAATGAACTTGAACTTTGAAATTTCAAAACTAGCACCGAAACACATCAAATCAACCCGGAATGAACTCAAATTTTGCACACAAGTTGCAAATGACATAACGAAGCTATTACAATTCCCCCAACCACAATCTGAATCCTATATCCTCAAAGTCAACTTCCGCTCAAACTTATTAACTTTCCAAACTTTCAAATTTCCAACTTTCGCTAATTAGTGCAGAATCCTTCTAGAAATATCCAATTGTAAATCCGGGCATACGCCCGAGTCCAAAATCACCATCCGGACCTGACGGAACTATCAAAACTCCAATCCGAGGTCAAATAAGTCAATCTTGATCATCTCTTCCAACTTAAAGCTTCAACGATGAAATTCATTCTTCCAAATCGATTCTGAATAACATGAAAACCAAAACCGACGATTCGCACAAGTCATAATATATTATACGGAGCTACTCCTGCCCTCAAACTACTAAGCAAAGTGCAAATGCTCGAAAAAAACGGTCGGGTCATTACATCCTCCCTCACTTAAATATACGTTCGTCCTTGAACGTGCCGAGAGTCGTTCCAAAGCCATCAAACCGCCGTGTAACCTTACCAGAGTTCCATATAGGATCGACAACACAACATATTGAAGATTATTACTTCAACCTTAGCCTGTAAACCATAGAACCCAATTTCTAACATTTGGAATTTAGACCCGAATCTCATATCTACACATGGTATAAGTCTGAACTTTGCATCAAGTCATAAGCATAACCCAAGACAAAATCACATGATATACAACATAATTCAAACACTCATAGCAATAACTTCCGATCATAATATCTGCTCAAAGCAAAGACGATACTGGTGATAAACCTCTTATCAAACAAAAATCCGGTCAAAACCTATGCACACTGCCGATGATGAAAAAAGCATGCAGAAACTCATAACCACTTTATCAGATCAACAAGTCATGGAGCTCCCTCTCCTTCGACAAGAACTATAGCCAATTTCTAAGTCGACTTCCAATATTATTCTTTCAAACATACTGTAATCAAATCTGATTGTATCCACTCTAGGTCCAATGACATCATCTTATCAAACACAACCATTCTAGTGATAGGCCACACCATTACAACCTAAAGCCACAAACTGCGCAATCCGTTCACCAATAAGAAACAATTCAAATGCACCAACAAATGGAGAATAACTCAAATACGAGAATCGTCCCGCAACCTCAACAAGTATCACCACAATGCAATGCTAAGAACCAATCACACACAGTAGAACCAAAACACACGAATCTAACAGAAGGGATCATATCCCATCATAATCCAGCTGCAGTGTGAACCCATCCAAACACGGGTCCATATGAAATACCTCAAGCCACCATGCTCAAAATCAACAACTACACGCCATTCGACATCAAATAAACGAAGTGTATGACCATAACCACAGAGAAGCAAATAGAAAAATATACCACAGTCCGGAGAGCATAACCAAGGCGCAATCAACCATTCGACACCCTAATAACCATCTTGCTCAAATCCCGCTACAAGCCCAAATAGATCGGCACCATGTGTGCTTATAACCAACAAACCACAACCCCTCGTAGCATAGAAGGGTAACTCATAGAACATATCAGAACACGAATAAGATCAACTCTAATCTAATGGCACATCCTTCAACAACAGTAGTACGGAGTCAACCAATTCGACCCGGTATAGATTACACATCCTCATTGGGCCTGCCAATGGACCCCAAATCCACTCTAGTCACCCAAAAATAGATACATTACACCCCAAATTCCACAACGACCTAACCATAACACATACTATCCCCTGGCTAACTTTGGCCACATTTACATAGTCCACAACCACAAAAACAATATGCTTTTGAGAAATCCTAGTCTCCAAATACATAAAACACATGAATCACCATATCAGATTCCAACTCCATTGCCCGAATGTCTAACACATTTCGCATACACCATCATCCCACATGGAATGCTTTGATAATTCTTTTGTTCCACATAGCAAAATCTGAATATCAGCAGTAGATCAACCAGGCGAGTGCCTCAATACCAATGAAGCATCCGTAAGTCAAAACACAATGCGCCTTCTGAAATGTGCTCCCATCTCAGGAAATACCAAGTAGTAATAGCATTCATCTATACATCTGAAACTGTGTATATTGTCTAAGAATGCATGACCTCCCCTTCAAAACTGAACTGTGACCTTGCACATATAATCTCAATCCTACACAACACGCCGCATATATCATGCCATCATATGAAAAGTACGAGGATATCATAATCAACTCTAATCCACCAGTAGAATACATTGCCAACACGCAACATGCTCCCCACGTCAGCAGTAAAGATACACCTCGAACTGGGATAAAAGCCATCTAGAACTCTTCGAAACCTATTTGCACATAACCAAGCCATCAGAACTGAATTTCTCTAGCTTAACCAAGCCACGCAGGTCTCCAAACCCAAGAGTATTGCCACAAAACACCTGTAAAAGCTCATCACATTATAAGTACCCAAATAACCGATCATACCCATTACCGTGCTGATCTAACCTACTAAGAAACTGCCCTATTTCTCCAATTTACTTATGAATTACCCTCAAGGTGGCACTCCTGCTCGCCATAATACCATGATCCTTAAACAAAACTCACCCCACGTGATCCTAGAATAAAATCACACTTCCCTAAGGCCAATACGTCATTGTATACCCTCTTAATCACCCCAAAAGTACCACAACCGAGGCACCCAATTTTAAGAGGCTTTCTATTAATCCCAAACCGTTCCCTTCACCTTCCAAACGCTGAAATGTAGAATCCATAATGATATAGAAATGCCACAAGTCTCGACACCATCCAACTTAAATATTAGATTCTAGCTCTATACACATCTGTAAAATTCTCAATTGCTACATATAAATCTTGAATCCATTAGCACCTTCTCGAGAGTCATCCACTCTTCTTAAATCTCAATTGCACCGACCAAACGGGTCGAACGACCTGTACCCATTAGCACAACAACACCCAAAGAAGTAATCCATACCTTTAAGCAATCGAGAAATTTCTCACACTTGCACATGTGGTTAAAATTTAATTTCGGGAAGTTCAGAGTTGGTTTGGAATGAAATCTTTAATTTCAGAAGCTTTAAGTTGGAAGAATTAACTAAGGTTTGAATTTCAAGTAAACGATCTCAGAATTGGGATTTGAAGGTTCCAATAGGTTCTTATGATGGTTTTGGACTTGGGCACATGTCCGGATTAGATTTGGGATGACCCCGGAGCGTTATAACGCTTATTGTAGAAAGTTGGTATTTTGGAAGAATTTCACGAATTTGGGGTGAAGTGTATTTCAATGTTATCGATGTCCTTTTGGGATTCCGAGCTTGGGAATAGCTCTGTATGGTGATTCTAGTCTTAGGAGCGCGTCCGGATGTGGATTTTGGAGGTCCGTAGGTCATTTCGCGGTCATTTGGCGAAAGTTGGAAATTGAAGGTTTTTATGAAAGTTGATCGGAAGTGGACCTTTTGATATTGGGGTAGGATTCCAATTCTAGAAGTTGGAGTAGGTCTGTAATGTCAAATGTGACTTGTGTTCAAAAGTTGAGATTAATCAGACGTGATTTGATAGGTTTCGACATCAGATGTGGAAGTTAGAAGTTTAATTGTTCATTAGGCTTGAATTGATGCGCATTTCTTTGTTTTGATGTGGTTTGAGGCCTTGATCAAGTTTGTGTAATGTATTGGGACTGGTTGGTATGACTTGACGGGGTCTCGAGGGCCTCGGGCGTGTTTCGGGATGGTTTCAGAACATTCCTCCATGTTTCGCTGTTGCTGTTGCTGGTTCTGGTGTTGTTCATCGCGAACACATAAGGGTAATCACATTCGGGAGGAAGGATTTGTGGCTTCTAGGCATTTTTGATTCACATTCATGATTGAGGGCACGCATTTGCAAAGGTTCGAGGGGGAAAATCTACGCGTTCGTGAAAGGGAAAAGCTGGCCTTGGGAGATTGTTCTTCGCATTCGCGATGGAGCGAACGCGTTCGCGGTAGAGCAGCTGGTGAAGCATAACGTTCGAGAGGCCAGCCTCGCGTTCGCAAAGAAGAGTTTAGGTACTGAATTTGTTGAGGTTCGCGAATGCCAGGGCTGTGCTGCATTCGCGATGAAGGTTGGATTGGGCAGTGTGCTCTTTAAATCGGGGTTCGGCTCATTTTCACTCCATTTCTTCCATGGGAGCCGATTTTGGAGTGCCATTTTCATCATCTTTTATGAGGTAAGTGATTTCTTCACTTTTTGAGTTAAATATATGATTAATATATGGATTTAAACATGGAAATTAGTCTAAATTTGGGATTTTGAAGAAAATACTAAAATTTGTATTTTTACCATGAAATTTGACATGGAATTTGGAATAAATGATATAATCGAGTTCGTGGTGTTATGGGTAAAGTTTATCTTCGAACAATTTCAGAATCGGGGCAAATGGGCCCGAGGGTGAATTTCATCGACTTTTCGAGCGGAGTTGGAAATTTGTTTGAATTGACTAGTTATGGGTATTAGAACACATATTGATTGATTTGCACATTGTTTGCATAGTTTTGGATATACGAGCATCGATTTGAGGTGTTAGAGTGGCGCCGGAACTTCGGAGCGAGGATGTCTCCTGTCTAACCTTGAAAGAGAGAATTTACCCATAGGTGATTTAAGTTAACATTTTCTGCTAATTGTGGGGGCTACGTACGCACGAGGTGACGAGAGTCCTTGCGTAGCTACTAATTATGCTATGTTTGGGTAGTTTAGGGCCCAAATCATGAATTATTTTTAAAGTTTGCATCCTTTATTAATTGAAGTACTTGAATCATATTGGAAATTGTTAGAAGAAGTAGCAAAAGACCGAAATTTCACATACTTGAATTTTGTGCAAATTACTCGACCGTTAATAAAAATTGTACATCCTTATATGTTAGCCTTGTGATAGCTTCACATTCCGGAGGTTCATAAAGTGTCCTCCTTTCTTGTGGAGTGAGCCGAACACCTTGACAGTATATATGCATCTATGGATCCCGTTGCTCGTCCCTCGGCAGCGTACACGTTATTCTGGATCGGGACAAACGACCTCGGCAGAATCGTGCATTATCGCTAGTAGATCAAATATTTAGAAGATAACCTTCCACTAAAACTGTCATTTTACGATATTTCTTACTTAATTGGTATTGACACTTGGCATTTTTGGAACTTATGCTTTAAAAGAAATAATTGAAAAATTATATACCTTACAAATTTACCCCACTATTGTTGTATACTTCATATCGGCTCACGCTTTTATTATATTTCTCTATTGGACCTTTGGTAAGTGTCGATGTCGACCTCTCGTCACTACTTATTCGAGGTTAGACTTGATACTTAATGGGTACGGGTTGAGTTACGTACTCATGCTACACTTGACGAACATTTTGTGCAGGTACATAATGTCTAGTGGTGTTTTGGGCACAGAGGCGTGAGTATTGCAGGGATTTACGGTGAGCTACATTCCATGTTACGAATCTGCAACATACAGAGTCTGCTTCAGAGTTATTTACATTCTCCTGTCTAATTTGTATTCCAAACAGATGTTGTATTTTATCATATTCCCTAAATGATGTTCATGCACTTGTGACACCGAGTTTTGGGGGTTCTTTTAGGGTATTTATTATTGTGGTTCGTGCAGATACTTCCATTCACTCCGTAAATTCTATTTTACACTGTCTAATTAAGGAAAAATATTGATTACAAAAAATACTAAGATAGGTAATTAAATGGGTAAATCACCGTTGGCTTGCCTGACGGCAGCGTTAGGCCCCATCATGACCCATAGTGGATTTTGGGTTGTGACAACTTGGTATCAGAGATTTAGGTTCACTTGGGTCTCACGAGTCATGAAAAAGTCTAGTAGAGTCTTGCGGATTGGTACGAAGACGTCTGTACTTATCTTCGAGAGGCTATAGGGATGTTAGGAGCATTTCCCTTCTTGATTCCTCCTTTTTGCAATTTGATTCCTTTGAGGCTTATGCCTTTATTTCCTTCTTAATAATTCTTATACGATGTTGAATGCCCGTGTCAATTGAGCACTGATGAGTTGCAGTTGTACCACAGACGTGGAGAAGGATGTTTCTCCCTGCGCATTCAAGCTAGTTATTACCGTTTTCTTGCAGAAGGATGTTCTGTCATTGCACCTCAGTAGCTATATTTCGGATGGTTTTGAGGCTATGCACGGGTTGCTATGATGTTCACGAGTTATTATCTCACGGCATTGATGTAATGGTGGGGTGCTCGTTTATTTGCCGATGTAGTGAATGACTTGAAAGAAGGATTTCTTAGTGCATGATATAGTGGTTCAGCGTTTGATTCCAGCAAAGAAAAGGCAATCGTACTATGAATGTTCAGGTGTGGGTTGATGGAGTAACGAAATTTGATATTTTCGGGCGTGGTAGAGTTCTCAATGGTGATGTGGTGTCATTACCCTTGTTAAGCACGTTAAGGTTCACTGGTGTTATGGTCTTCTTCAATTTGCCTTCAGGGTAGGGTATTGTGAAATGGTGCCTGAGAAGCGGTTGTCAGAGATAGTGGAGTGTAGTGATTATTGGAATCGAATCAGTATTTCTATTGTTGATGGCTCGAGGAGGATGATCTTATAGGAGGCTTAGGTTGGTGGAAATTTATTAGTTTGAGTGCCACATAGATGGATTCGGATTTTGAGGCAACAATTAGGTAGCGAGGATGAGGAAGGACAGGTGGGAGGAGTCTTACGGTGGTTGAATTGCTAGAGGGTCAAGTATAAAAAAATGGAAGTCAAGGAGTTTATTGAAGGAGAGGGTTTAACCAAAGTGGGAGAGTGGCAGAGTATCATATTGGTTATGTAGTAGGATGACCACACGCCTTGAGGAAAGTTTGGAGAAATTTGAGAATTCATGGTGGACGGTGACTAGCTTCACGAAATTTATTTATATGCAACATGACTTCGAGTTTGGAATGTATTGTTGGACTTACAGTTGCTGTCAATGGGGGAAGAAGGAATCTTGGTGGGTTCCAGGGTTACGTGATTGTAGCTTCGAACTAAGTGGGGGAGCCCCGCCATCCATGGTTGGATTGCGTGGTTGTCTCCTTGTGAGGTTTCTGGTTATCGGCGTTGGTGGGTTATTACGACCAAGCAAAGGAAATATCAATGGTAATTCGAGCAATGTATTTGAGGAATGTGTTATATTCAGCCTTATCGGTTCATATTCAGGTTTTGGGAAGACTCATAGTCTATGCTTTGTATGGATGTGATGTACAAGGAAAAGAATTCAACTGGTTTCTTCTTGGGAGGGTGTTCATGTGCTATCAAGGTCTTGGAGTTTGATTATATTCGGAAGCAAGTCAGAGTGGGTGGCTCTCAACAATGGTCCTAGTGGGTTCAAAAAAATTAAAGTGCGGTGCCTAAAGATTTCGAGTTTGTGGCATGATTAAGTATCGAGCTTTCATAGTGGATTATGAAAGGGACTTGGAATGTTCTATGTTATCATCGGTCCACGGTGTAGAATTGGAGGAATGGGAGAAGAAAACTTCAGCTTCATAGAGGAATTATCAGAATGGGTGTACCAGTTGAAGACGTGAATGTGCACGCAAGGAGTGTATGAGATGATTCGTGGGTCTTGAGACAACGTGGTCTCGTGAAATGGGGTCACTCAGTATGAGTGCAGATTGAGTTCGTTATATTTTGAATGGAGCTGTTATTATTTCTAAGGTAAGTCCAGAGTAAATTGGAAGAAATTGGGTCGGTTAGTAATGGTTGAATCAGCATGATTGTGGCAGTGATCAGTTTCTTCAGCGTGAAATTATACATGTAGTTTGTGGTTATAAACTTGGGCTTGAGCGCCACCACCACTTGGTTGATTTGGGAGGTATTTGATTCGAATGTCTGTTATGTAAAAATGGATCCCGGAAGAGTTATGGTGCTTTAGACCGCTACTTGAGGATTGTATTTTTTGCGGTTATGGGAATTCAGCCGCGTGTTGCAATGGTTCTCCTGAAATGAGTTAATTGAAAGGTTTCCATATGATGGAGTGTTTATTCTATTAGTGGTTCATGACTCATGATGGAATTCTTGTACTCTCGTGTATTGACATGTTAGGTGTAGTGAGCGACATGAGAATTGAAAGTTGAGGATCAAGGTTGCGTTTCGGTGTTGACAAGAATGTCACAAGCTCGGATGAGAAAGAAAGAATTCAGATATTTAGAATAAGCTGGTATTGTCTTAGCGTCACCTGAGAAAAACGTCATGTGTAAGAGGCTTTGTGTACTGGTTTGTGGATTCTCGATTCACTTTGCAGCATTGTATGGTCGGTGGTATGGATGTGAAGACTTTGCTACCTAGAGTGGGAAGTCGTGGGGGGCATATCTGTCACGACCCAAACCAATGGGCCGCGACGGGAACCCGGTGCCTTACTCAAGGGAGTACCAATGTTACATATCTTTCGTATCATACTATTATAGGTAAATAAACCAGAAAGGCTATCATGAAATAACTAGAATAAAGCATGAGGAATACTCGACATAGGATGACCCAACATGATATACCGACTTATACATATGACGTACCCGGGACTATAAGGCCGACATGTTCCTTTATGTACTCAAAACATAGGCCGCCAATGCTATACAAGTATCCATATACATGACATATGTCTACAAGCCTCTAAGAGTCGTGATAGGGCCCCGCAATACCAACCAATACATGTCCAAATCATACTGACCAAATAAGCAACTCCCGAGCAAATGGAGCACACCAACACCTTCCGCTGAGCTGATAGCCTACTTGGATGACTCTTAACCTATTTATCGGGACCTGCGAGCATGAAACACACGTCCCCAGGAAAAAAGGACGTCAGTACAAATAAAGTACCGAGTATGTAAGGCAGGGAAAGCCGTATACAATAGACATGAAAGAAACATGGAGTAAAGGACTCAACTTGTAAGTCTGAATAACTCTGTGAACCATGATACATTTATAATACCATGCATGTGTGTATAAATGTCATACCATGCATAGGTATTTGCATACATAACATCATCAAGGCTCTGAGGGCATCCCATCATATCATCTCGGCCAATGTGGGCAAAATCATCAACGTATACCAGTTGATCAGGTGGTGCTAGGTATATAATGCCGTAACCTTTCCCCATATCACAAATACATATAATATACGCGTATATAATGCCATCTGGTCATGGGTCAATGTACATGTATAAATGAATGAAATGCATAAGAAGTAAGTTAATAGAATTTCTCGGAATGTCATAAGATCAATATGCCTTCGGATAAACTTTATCAACTACGTATTTTTCTAAGACCCATGAACAAAAGATATTATAATAATAAGACACATGGAATTTCAAGAACATAGGCACCCCTAGTGCTTCTATGAATAGAGACATTTATGAAAGTTATGCATCTGCTCATTTCGTTTATATCATATGGATCATGCCAAAAGGAAAAAAAAGGAATAACCTTAACATAGCTGAGCCGATTCTCTTGACAATCCCTCTAACACACGCCCATCGCGACAAAACACGTAGCGGCGATATCGAAGTAGGGAAAAATCCGTATGATATTCTTGAGAAAGGTTGTACCTTGCTCTCTTAGAATTTGCAATTCACGCTGCTATAGCATTATAGGGGTTCATATGAATTCCTTTTGAGAATTCCCATCCTTTACTAGCAACCATTTATATTTCCCTTTAATGATGTAGGGAGGTGATTTTATCATAGTGAGTGAGCCCCAGTTTAGGTGATGACTTAGCCAACAAATTCCCTAAATATGCCACCTAGCCCCTAGCCAAATATTCATTGTTACATAAATCCCTTGCTGCCGCGTTAAGTCTCCATTAAGCTTATCCGTCCTTTCCTAATTAGCTTGTTAATATCCCATTAAACCAATAATTAACCAATTTTCCACATAATTAAGTAATGTCCTAATTTACTTAAAATACTAATCGCTTTTAACACACTTTATATACATTATTATCATAGTCAGGTGGTACCTTGGAACTAGTCCATAAATACGGGTTATTATTGCTTGGACCCCATTTTATCCCAAATTGACAATCTTTAACGAAACTCGTTTTCTTTGATTTGTTTACCATCTAAACTTCACTACTTACTTATCACCTGTTATAAATAGCATATATACTTATAACCTTAAAATAATCTTGTCCTTGAACTGGTGTCAATTATCTTACGACACATCTAATGTACAATACTAAGGGGTGTAACATCATCGTCATACTGCAGAGTGTAACATCGACGTAATACTGTGAGGTGTAACATCGTTCCCCCCCTTTGGAACATTCATCCTCGAATGTTGACTAATGCACTTATCTATCTCATAATCGGATAGGTCTTACTAATGGTTTTAATACCGTCCTTTCCATTTAGGTAACTGTTCTGTGAATAAATCCAAAGTCCAGGGCATTCCCACCTTTAGGCATCTTTCTCACATCACGGTCTGTGGTCGAAATTCTTTCAATCTCGTAACTCTTGCTACCTTCTGTCATGCAGCCTGTACGACTTTTTCCTTGTATGTGCACCTATGTGAATCTTCCCTCCAGGTTCTAGCCAATCTCTAAGCCTCACTTTGGGAACATATACAGAACTTGACAAGATGTCGCTCTGGGCATCTATTGGTATACTGAAGTTCTTCACTTGGCAATTTGTTCGAACTTACGACTATTGATATATCATGTTTCATAGCCTTGGTTATCTATCCTTGTAGCTTTACTACATCTAGGTAGGTCATAATATAACCTAACTCTTACTTAGATTTATTATTTTTGAGGTCTGCTACCCAATTCCACGTTACTCTCTCGCTGCTTATCATATATGTACAAATCTAAATCCTGTAATGCTTCCTCATTACTGTTCATCTTAAGAATGATATCCTAATCTCATCTCATACTGTTGAACTTTTATCCATCTATATTTTATTTACCTTAATGTTGATCTATAATATACCAATGATAACTGGACCTCTTATGTAACATTGCCGCTAGGGATCACGTCTCATGGGGAAACATCTAAAGTGATTAGACTGATCCATCTAGGGGCGATACTACACTTCCATAACCATATTTCATAGCATCCCAATGTGATTCACCTTATGTGGGTATTTTAATCATGTACAATTCATGATATCCCCCTTTTTTCCCTTCAACTCATTACTCAATCGGAGGTCCAAACGTCATCCTTTATCTATCACAATTACACCCTCATTCTACTACCGGGGCAACATTCTGTCTCTTCCAAATGCTACTAGTCCTAGACTCCTTTGAGTTCAATTTGGCTATACTGAGCTATCTATAACTTAGAGAATCCATCAACTCTCTTGTTTTCATGGGCTTAATCCTGAGGAATTATCTAGTCTCGTCACCTTCTCCCTCGCCTTTTATTATCCATACTCCTGTCTTCCTAAAACCTTGTCTCTCTACCATACGTTAGCTTGCGACCTACACATATCTATTTATATTACTCGTAACCTTCCTTCAACTTGATTTCACCATGGATTTCCTTATGTTATTATGGAACATCAAGCGAGATATTACATCGTCTCTAACTCTTCTTTACTCTCTTAACTAGACCTCTAGGTACCTAGAAACCATAGGCTGGAAGATATGCCACTAATGACACCGCTATCATTCCTGGATACTGAATCCCAACATTTTTAGCCCTCTATCTAGAGTATGGGTTATTCACAACCTTCTGAACCTGAGTATCTCGCACGTTGTTCACCTTTACCTTAGTTACCTTAAAATCTCACATGGTTTCTTTTATATCTTTCATAACCCCCTTCCACATAGGTATAATTCACATCCACAACTTGAAGCTCTTTTATAATACTGATACCTCTGGTACATACACAATCCTGTGGGAGTTCCATACTGAATTCTTATGAGGCTGGTACTCTTCTAACTGGCTTTGTCTTAGTTCCCACGCATGCCAGAATTTTCATGCAACTCATATGATCTCGAATATTATTTTTGATTTCACTTCCCGCTTATTAGCCATGATAGGTTCCATTTTCTTATGGAGTGCATACAATGTTGTAGTGAGACTGCTATTACAAGACCATTTCTTCTTCAAGTTACTATGCTTAGGTTGACGCCTTCTTCCTTATTTCCTTAGCTAATCTGTAGTTGTAGTACTTAGGGAACACCCTCTGGCTCTTGTAAAGTTGGGAGCTTATTAAATTTTTTACCAGATGAAAATTTCATGCTCATGTGCTCTTAGCGTTGCTTCTTAACTGAAATTTTGACTGTCTTGCCAGCGGGACTCTCCTTTATTTCCGTAACATTCATACGGTACCTTTAACTACCCCAACTCCTATCTGAATATTTCTCAAGGATCACGATTTCATATCTGCGAGACTGAATTCCCTATGTTGGGGTTCACTACGTTTATCTTGCATGATCTATTGATTTATCTGTAACCTCCTGTCTAGCCATAACTAGACTCTTCCCGAATCAACTACTAACTACTCATTGGTCCATTCTCATATCTATATTCCACAAAATCTCTCTTGGGATATGTACTTTGTATTAACATACCTCTTGCACCGGCTCCAGATGTATCAAGTGTCCATTAGCACTTATTTATCAATAATATCCTGGCCGGAACTCTTAGTGCCTCTCCCTGGCGTCGTGCTTGCATAATGTTCTGGAGTCATATATCTATAGGGTATGAATAAATGCAACCTCATCCCTTTTGCCTTTTTACCACATTCTTCCTTTACCATTCCATAGTTACCTGAACTACTTAACTCCGACTTAATACCATATCACTCCATATTCCCCCCTTTAGGGGAGTACTAAGATTTAGTGCTACGACGATCTACCTATAGATATTTTACCTCTTCATCTTTGGCATCTTTTTATATCATCAATGACCCTTACTCGCCTTACGGTAACCCTTTTGTACCATGGATAACTAAATTCCTTATGCACAAAGGATTGTAACTGGAACTCTAAGTCGTTTAACCTTAACTCTGTTCACAGTGCTTGCTTTAGGGAAGCGCCTTCCTAAATGAACTTTAAAGCTTATTCTTTTATTTTCCATTCTATTATTGCTGGAACTCTATCTCTGAAATTCTCATGGTGTCAACTATTATCAAATCACTCAGTCCCTAAATCATGTTTAGTTTATTTTGTTCACCATCCCATACTGATTCCTATTACTCTGGGGTCTAACTTTTCCTTTTGGTAGTCGCGTTGGAGTCACAAACTTGTTTCTCGAAATGAGGATATGACTTTATGGCCTATACTCTTTTGTTGTATCAAGGCCTGTCACCTCTCGTCATTTCCTTCACTTGACTGTAGACCCTGTAATACTGTCATTTTTTTATCTACCGTTGTCATCCATGTATCATATCTTACTTATAATGCTTCATTATATCTCTTCTTATTTCCTTGCTAATATTTCTGTCTATCACTTTATTGTGAAAACTTTAACAAGACATTATTTTGCTTTTTAGATCCCCTTGGTCCATCCACTGGCTCTTTGGGTTGCCTAACATTCTCTCTCTACTAGGGACGGAAGCCACACTAAGGTATTATTTATCCCTTCCAGGCTTCCAATGCCTATCTTTGTATTTTTTTTTTTTGAACATTCTAGTATTCATATCTAGCTATACTATTCTAGAGTGCACCATCTGGGTGTCTCACAAGGAGATCTATTAGCATATTTTCAATATCTTAATGTCAACTAACACAAACAATCCATCCACCATTTTAGGTTACTCTAACCCTAGTCGGATCCTGATATCCCATCCTTCTCTTAAACTATATCTCTTAGATCCCATAGGGCATAACTGAGATGGGTGTGGCCAATTGTATATATCTCTGTTACTGTTGAAGGTAACTCAGAATGCTTATATTTCTCTACCTCAATCATAAATACTGATAATCTTCACTAACTGAGTACCTCGTACCCTTCTTCACCTTGCTTATTTTACTTGTTGCAACTTGTATCTTCCTTCTGATTCTCTTATTGCTTTTTACCATATGGGTGGATAGATATTCATGCCTTAGGGCTCCTTATCAAGAAGCTTACACGTCTTAGTACACACATGATCTGCTGAAGACCTCAAATTTACTCATCGTAAGCATGTTTAGTTCCTCTAACTAAACTCTTCTACAACCACGTTCAATCTCGTACCAACTGTCTTTGTGGATGTAGGTATCATTGTATTACGAATAAATAGAATTTAGGAGTTTGAATTCTTACAAGTGAGCTATACCACACAATCTAGAGAGAAGAAAGAGTGACAGTCCTAAATGCCATGTAGCCTCCTACATATAAGTGTGGTGTACAACACACCCATACACAAGACTCTACTAGACACAACTAGTAGATTCCCTAGGATAGAACTGCTCTGATACAACTTTTGTCACGACCCAAACCAATGGGTCGGGGTGGGCACCTGGTGCCTTACTCAACCGAGTACCAACGTAACGTATCTTTTGTATCATACTATTATAGTTAAATGAACCAGAAAAGCTATCATGAGATAACTAGAATAAAGCATGAGGGAATACTCGACATAGGATGACCCAACATGATATACCGGCTATACATATGATGTACGAGCCTATATGACCGGAATGATCCTTTATATACTCAAAACATAGGCTGACAAGGCCATACAAGTATCCATATACATGACATCAGTCTACAAGCCTCTAAGAGTAGATGGATACCATAAAAGCCGGGACAGAGCCCCGCTATATCAATCAATACATGTCCAAATCATACTGACCAAATAAGCAAACCGCACCAACACCTTCCACATAGTTGATAGCCTAATTGGAGGACTCTCAACCTGTCTATCGGGACATGCACGCATGAAAC
This sequence comes from Nicotiana paniculata, assembly GCA_005239505.1. Lineage (NCBI taxonomy): Eukaryota > Viridiplantae > Streptophyta > Magnoliopsida > Solanales > Solanaceae > Nicotiana > Nicotiana paniculata. Next base: position 96,387 of record ML332076.1, read on the forward strand.
GCAGCATCCCCAGGTAAAAGGAACGTCAATACAAATAAAGTACCGAGTATTTAAGGTAAGAAAAGTTGTATACAATAAACATGGAGTAAAGGACTCAACTTGTAAGTCTGAATAGATCCGTGAATCATGAAACATTTATGATGTCATGCATATGTGTATAAATATCATACCATGCATAGGTATATGCGTACATAACATTATCAAGCCTCTGAGGGCATCCCATCATATCATCTCGGCCACTGTGGGAAAAATTATCAATGTATACCAGCTGATCAGGTGGTACTGCGTATATAACGCAGTAACCTTTCCCCATATCCCTTATACATAAAATATACGTATATATAACGCCATCTGGTCATGGGTCAATGTACTTGTATACATGAATGAAATGCATAAAAAGTAAGTTAATAAGATTTCTCGGAATATCATAAGATCATTATGCCTTCGGATAAACTTTATCAACTGCGTATTTTTCTGAGAGCCATGAACATAAGATATAATAATAAGACACATGGGAACTCAAAATCATAGCCACCCCTAGTGCTTCTATGAGTAGTGACATTTAAGAAAGTTGTGTGTTTTCTCGTTTTGTTTATATCATATGGATCATGCCAAAAGGAAAAAACGGATAGCCTTAACATACCTGAGCCGATTCTCTTGAAAATCCCTCTAACACACGTCAATCGTGACAAAACACGTAACGACAAGATTGAAGTAGGAGAAAATCCGTATGATATTCTTGAGAAAGGTTGTACCTTGATCCCTTAGAATTTACAATTCACGTTGCTATAACATTATAGGGGTTCATATGAGTTCCTTTTGACAATTCCCATCCGTTACTAGCAAGCAATTATATTTCCCTTTAATGATGTAGGGAGGTGATTTTATCATAGTGAGTAGGCCCTACTTTAGGTGATGACTTAGCCAACAAATTCCCTAAATATGCCACCTAGCCCCTAGCCAAAGAGTCATTTTTACATAAATCCCTTGCTGCCACATTAGGTCTCCATTAATCTTATCCATCAATTCCTAATTAGCTTGTTAATCTCCCATTAAACCAATAATTAACCAATTTCCCACAAAATTAAGTAATGTCCTAATTTTTGTAAAATAATAATCACTTTTAACATACTTTATATACCTTACTCTCATGGTCATGTGGTACCTTGTATGACACTAGTCCATAAATACGTGGTATTATAGCTTGGACTGTATTTTATCCCAAATTGACAATCTTTAACGAAACTCATTTTCTTTGATATGTTTACCCTCTAACCTTCACGGTACTTACTTATCACCTGTTATAAATAGCATAAATACTTATAACCTCAAAATAATCTTGTCTTTGAAGTAATGTTAATTATCTTATGACAAATCCAATGTACAATACTACAGGGTGTAACATCATCGTAATACTGCGGAGTGTAATATCGACGTAATACTGTGAGGTGTAACAGTATCCCACAGGAAGATTTTATAAGTGTGACATGTGGTCACTTGATTGATTAATGATTGAAACCAAGTATGGGGATTATGATACTACCGCTAATGTGAGAAAGTTTATACTTTAGGGGCATTCTATTCCTTGGGCTGTGGACCGTGTTAGTTTGTTCCGGATTGGACCGGTTTTCTTATGCATCATAGAAAAAAGGGTTATTGTGGATCGTTAAACGATTATTAAACTAGTACGGTACGATCAGAATTGGCTTGAGGTCCGTTGGTGGGTCTAAATGTGGATGTGTGCTCTACACTAGGCCAGGTGTGTTCATCCCGCATAACATTTCTTGTGGAGGAGTGTTCGAGCATTGGATGTTATTTTCATCGTTAGCTATTTCATGTAATACTCTATTAGCCATGTGGGTTATGATATGACTTGATTATTCGTACATGTGTTGAGGTCTTGCGTAGAGATGGTGTTATGTGAGCATGATGGCTCTCGAGATGCAGATCATATATGGCGCTACCCGTCTCCCCAGGATTTACATTATGCACATGGCGTGCTTGTGGTTGATATTCGGATATTCCGTGAGTATAAGCGTTATGGCTTGATGTGTGTTTTCTTTAGATTATTATGTGTGGATCGGGTGGCATGCCACCACAAGCTGTTTGGATCAGGTGGCACGCTGCCACGGGTATGTTGTTTGGATCGGATGGCACGCCGCCACGGGTATCATGGTTGGATTGGCTTGCAAGCTGTAATAGTATTATGTGTGGAAAGGGTTGCACACAACAAAAATGTGATATGGAGTACAATTTCCCTATATCTATTCTTGTGTGTTTTGTTCCTCATTTTCTGAGGAAGGTTCGTAACATCTTTTTAGTTTTTTAATTAGTCACGTGGGTAAAATAGTTCTTTCCACAATTTTTGTTCCTTATGTATCATATTTGATTTTATGGCTTGCTGGCGCATTGTGGCATCATATGAGACCTTTGTCAATGTTTGAGGTGGCTTATTGCCGAGCAGCTTGTACTGGGTGACACAAGATTGTTGGACCTGAAATAAGTGCAATCAGATTTACATAAGGTATATTAAATAGCAAATGTCGTTATTCAGTTTAGAATTAGTTAATGGTCCTAAATAGGAGGAGAGGCTCCATTATTTGTTGTTTCAGCAGGTGATTATGATTTTCTATAGATATCCTCTGTCGTGGCAGTAGTGCGAGAGTTAAAGCAAGGCTTATATATGTTATGAGGTATACTACGGGCTTCGGGTTAGTGTAAATTTTAGCTGTTGTTCTTAGGGGAGATTGCCTTGGGCAAATGAGTTATGAGGTACATGGTGTGATTTCAGCGGAGGAGCATGGTCATGTTGGGTTCAGTGTGTGGTAATTGATACGGTGTTCATGTGTTAGAATGTGGTATCATGGAGAATTCCAGATGTTGGAATTTGGTTCTAAAGCTTGTTAACTAAGGTAGTAGGAAGGATCTTCAGTCTGACTTGAGATAATGTGCTCAATTGGGTTGTGGTGTCACGGGTAGGTGCACGTGGTGTTAAACAGATATTTTTAGATGACTCCGTAACAACTCTTAGCACGTTCGAGGACGAACATATGTTTAAGTGGGAGAGAATGTAACGACCCGACCGGTCATTTTGAGTTCAACGCGTCGTTTGGCAGTATCAGGCCTTGAGTAGCTTCCCTTCAAGTAATATGACTTGCATGTGTAGTCAGAATTTAATTTCGGGAAGTTTGGAGTTGATTTGTAAAGAAACCTCTAATTTCGGAAGCTTTAAGTTGGAAGAATTGACTAAGGTTTGACTTTCTAGTAAACGACCTCAGAATTGAGATTTCAAGGTTACAATATGTTCGTATGATGATTTGGACTTGGGCGCATGTCCGGAGCGGGTTTTGGATGACCCGGGAGCTTTATGGCGCTTATTGTGGAAAATTGGCATTTTAGAAGAATTTCACGAATTTGGGTTGAAGTATATTTCACTGTTATCGATGTCCGTTTGGGATTTCGAGCCTGGGAATAGCTTTGTATGGTGATTCTGGTCTTAAGAGCGTGTTCGGATGTGGATTTGGAGGTCCGTAGGTCATTTCGGGGTCATTTGACGGAAATTGGAAATTGAAGGATTTTGGGAAGTTGATCAGGAGTGGACCTTTTGATATCAGGGTCTGATTGCGATTTCGGATGTTGGAGTAGATCTGTAATGTCAAATGTGACCTGTGTACAAAATTTGAGATCAATTGAACGTGATTTGATAGATTTCGGCATCGGATGTGGAAGTTAGAAATTCAATTGTTCATTAGGCTTGAATCAATGCGCAATTCGAGGTTTTGATGTGATTTGAGGCCTCGAGCAGGTTTGTGTCATGTATTGGGGCTGGTTGGCATGACTTGACGGGGTCCCGGGGGCCTCGGCCATGTCTCGGGATGCTTTCGGAACATTCCTCCATGTTTGGTTGTTGCTGTTGCTCGTTCTAGTGTTGTTCATCGTGAGCGCGTAGGGGTAATCGTGTTCACGAAGAAGGATTTGTGGCTGATGGGAATTTGTGCTTCGTGTTCGCATTGGAGGGAACGCATTTCCAAAGGTTTGAGGGGGCAAAGCTACCGTTCGTGATTGGGGCTTCGCGTTAAGGGAAAAACTGGCCTGGGGAGATTGGTCTTTGCGTTCGCGATGGAGCAAACACGTTCGTGGTAGAGCAACCGGTGAAGCATTGCGTTCGCGAGGCCAACCTCGCGTTCACGAAGAAGAGTTTAGTTCCTGAGTTTGTTGAGCTTCGCGAACGCGAGGACCGTGCCGCATTCGCGATAAACGTCGGACTGAGCAGTGTTCTTTTTAAATCGGAGGTTTGGCTCATTTTTACTTCATTTCTTCCATGGGAGCCGATTTCGGAGCAATTTGGGAGTGCTATTCACATCATATATTATGGGGTAAGTGATTTCTTCACTTTGTGAGTTAAATACATGGTTTATATATGGATTTAAACATGGAAATTAGTAAAAATTTGGGATTTTGAAGAAAAACCTAGAAATTGGTATTTTGGATATTTAACAAGCAATTGGACATGGAATTTGAAAAAAAATGATACAATCGAGTTCGTGGTGTTATGGGTAAAGTTTATCTTCGGTAAAATTTCGGAATCCGGGCACGTGGGCCTGAGGGTGAATTTTATCTAATTTTCAAGCGGTGTTGAAAATTTATTTTAATTGATTAGTTATGGGTATTAGAACACATATTTATTGATTTGCACATTATTTGGATAGTTTTAGATCAACAAGCATCAGTTTGAGGTGTTAGAGTGGCGTCAGAGTCGGCTATGGAGCTTCGGAGCGAGGTAAGTCTCTTGTATAACCTTGTAAGAGAGAATTTACCCCATTGGTGATTTAAATTAATATTTGCTGCTAATTGTGGGGGCTACGTACGTGAGAGGTGACGAGAGTCCGTGCGTAGCTACTAATTATGCTATATCCGGGTAGTTTAGGACCCAAATCATGAATTACTTGTATTGTTTGCATATTTTATTAGATGAAGTACTTGAATCATATTGGAAATTGTTAGAGGAAGTAGGAAAAGACCGAAATTTTATATACTTGAATTTTGTGCAAATTACTCGACCATTAATAGAAACTGTACAACCTTATGTGTTAGCCTTGTGATAGCTTCTCATTCTGGAGCTTCATAAAGTGTCCTCCTTTCTTGTGGAGCGGGCCGAACGCCTCGGCAGTATAGATGCATCTACGGATCTCACTGCTCGTCCCTCGACAATGTACACATTATTCCGAATTAGCCGAACGACCTTGGCAGAATCGCGCGTTATCGCTAATAGTTCGAATATTCACAAGATAAGCCTTCCACTGAAGCCGTCATTTTACGGTATTTCTTACTTAATTGGTGTTCACACTTGGAATGTTCTAAGACATTGATGCAGAATACAAGATCGAGAAACTTATGCTTTAAAAGAAATAATTGAAAAATTATATACCTTACAGATTTACCCCACTATTGTTGTATACTTCATATCGGCTCACGCTTTTATTATATTTCTCTATTGGACCTTTGGTAAGTGTCGATGTCGACCTCTCGTCACTACTTCTTCGAGGTTAGACTTGATACTTACCGGATACACGTACTCATGCTACACTTGTTGCACATTTTGTGCAGGTACACTTGATGCCTTTTGGGCGCTGAGGCGCAGCTATTGCAGGGATTTACGGTGAGCTGCATTCCATGTTACGAATCCGCAACATACAAAGTCTCCTTCAAAGTTATTTACATTCTCCTATCTAATTTGTATTCTAGACAGAAGTTGTATTTTATCAATTTCCCTAGTTGATGCTCATGCATTTGTGACACCAGGTTTTGGGGGTTCTTTCAGGGTATTTATTATTGTGGTTCGTGCAGATACTTCCATTCACTCCGTAAATTCTATTCTTACACTGTATAATTAAGGAAAATTTTGATTACAAAAAAAAAACTAAAACGGGTAATTAAATTGGAAATTCACCGTTGGCTTGCCTGACAGCAGTGTTAGGTACCATAATGACCCATAGTGGATTTTGGGTCGTGACACCCATATACCCATAAAGTGTAACATAACCTGCCCAGAAATTTCTTTGCTCGAGTCATCCTTGATCTCATCCTCTACAAGTCATAACCGATCCACAAGTATGCCTCAGACCAAAACCAATACAACACGCAACCATGCAATCAAATCATCGATAGCAGACTCCCCCACTTAGCTCAATTCCATAGAATAGAACATCTGATAACTCACCATACCCATACTCTATTACTGCCATAATACCGCAGGGAGATTCAACTAAATCCTTCATAAGCTCACTAACACAAACAATATAGTACCTTAAATCGACTACTAAGCTTGCATACATCCACATGACGATCAGGTCAACTTCCTCAACCAAGTTCAAATTCAAATCTCAACACATATACCCCAGTGGTAGAAAAGAAACTCTCCACACAACATTATAATGATCAAACCTCTGCAGATTACTCCGCAGGAGATAACCCACCTACTTAGCCTCAATTTGGCATCTTTCTATGCTCTTTCGCGACCACGATTACTACGCCATCACTTAATCTTCCTGAGTTTGAACTCACAACAAGACATGAAAATCTACTTTGTTCCACAATTAAACAACATGAAAAATCTTTCAACACAGCCATAACTCGAGACTATACGTCACACCAAGGCAGCAATTTAGCACCCAATAGTTATTTTTACATCTCAAGCAAACTATTCTCGTCACAATCAAACCATCTGAACACATCCCGCAGTCACATCATACTCATCATATAGCTATCCAACCACTCATCCAGCCATAATTTCCACTAATAGGGACATTACCGGGCATATAAGTCCAAAAGAACGTACTCACACAACTGAAAGCCCCGTGCTCTAGCTAAAGTCAAACCCCGGTCTCAAGTCCTCCAGACTAGCCCATCATCAGCACACCGGAATCACATCTCACACCTCATCCATGGAATCACAAACCGCTGTTGCACAACTATTATCAAGCACTCACATGCGCATGCAAATGCGTGAAATGAATTCAAAGAGTTACGCTTCAAGTTGAATCAATGTCGCACGATAAGGAAAGAAATATGGGAAGTTTATCCTAAATGTCCTGTAGCCTCTCGAAGATAGGTATGAACGTCATCTTACCGATCTGCAAGACTCTACTTGACACTTGCTCATGACTCGTAGAACCTATGAACCTAGAACTCTAATACCAGCTCGTCACGACCCAAAAATTCATCTTGTAGTGATGGAACCTAACCCAACCTTTTAGGTAAGACAACTAACAATAAACCAGTTCAAATGATATTTATTAAGAGAAGAAATGGTAAAATAACTGAACTATTATACAAAAAATTCCCAAAGACTGGTAGTACGAATCACAAGCTTCTAAGATTTAGAATTTACAAAGTTGGTACAAAATAAAGTACATCATCTGTTTGAAATATATAGAAACAAATTAAAATCCTAAAGCTACCAAGATCAAGAGGCAGCTATGACCGGAACATATGTACATCTTCAAATCCAGCTCCCGTCGTGCATGTCAACGTCAACATCCAATATCTGCACGCAAGGTGCAGAAGAGTAGTATGAGTACAACCGACCCCGTGTACTCAATAAGTAACAAACCTAACCTTAGGTTGAAATTAGTGGCAAACAGGGACAAGGGTCAGGGTCCAACTCCAATAACCAGCAACAATTCATAAAAATATGATAAAGATGGTACAAGAAATAATTCAGCTGCACAGTTACGGAAAATAGGCATGCTTTTCAAATATAATAGTAGATCCCAGATCTTTCGCCGAAAACCTCAAGAATATATGAATAATTTTGAAAAAAATGATTTTCCCAAAAACCTTTCAAAAATAAACAAGATGTTTCATTTTCATAAAGCATAAGGAAAATACATCTCTAGGCCTACATGTCAATATATAGGTGAAATCATGAATGTCACCAAAATGGGTAGCATGAGGAAATGTATCACTATGCCTGTATCTCAAGTACGTATGTCAAATGCAATGCAAATCAATGATGAACTCATGCCCTAACACTCTCAGAGTACTCAATCTCACTGTCTCGTATTCTCACACATCATGCTCAATACTCAACGCACTCAGTAACTCAGTACTGTACAAGGCAGATCTAGCCCAAACATAATAACTGCTAGCAACTGTGCTCACTAGGGGTGTGCTGACTTTGGAGGGTCTCCTTCAGCCCAAGCGCTATAAATCGCACGGACAACTCACGTGTATAATATCAATATCCACATCCACACGGATAACTCACGTGCTGCACGAATAACTCACGTGCTGCACGAATAACTCACGTGTTGTAGTATCAATATCGAGATCCGCACAGACAACTCACGTGTTGCATGGACAAATCACGTGCTATATTAACAATATTTCACAATCAGACCCTCGGCCTCACTTAGTTATCAATCTCTCCAGTCTCTCGGGCTCACAACACTCATGTTAAGCAGCCCAAGTCAATGATATGAGATGTGAAAATATACAACAACAGATATTGAGATATGATATGTAATGATGAACACGACTGAATACATAACTCCAATTAAACAAATAACTCAACAGCAAGGAAGGACCATTGTGGGTCCCAATAGAGCCAGCATGTAGTCTAAACCTGATTTCTAGCGTAAATTACAACTCAAATGCTCTAATACATAAAGTATAGTAAAAATATTCAGATAAGATAGCTACACAATTCCATGGTATTGACTAAATCACAGTTACTACGGTACACACTCACACACCCGTCAGCTAGCATGTGCGTCACCTCAACATCAATCACATAGCACGTTAGGGTTGGGCATATATCGGGTACAACCAGTAGAACGAACTGATAAAATGCTATTGGGTTATCGATATTGGTTTATTGGGTAAATAAATCGATGAAGGTTTAATGTTGTTTGCCTATTGGGTTATCGATTTGGGTCTCGATTTTTCCACTTTCATTAACGATTTAACCGATAACCCAATAAGCATTAACAAAACTATAATTTTACCCACTAAGTATATAAAGTCACCTTATGGCTTCCTTCTCTTATTCTCTCAATATCTCTCAGCATTTACTCTTCATCTTCAGACCTTAATCCTTAGATAAAATCCAAAATGTTGAATCTTTAATCGATAAAGGTCGAATCTTTAATAAAAATCCCAAAATCAACCAAAAAGTCCAACCCGGGATCGCGTCTTGGAACTCGAACTTATAAAATCCGACAATCCCTTCAATTGCAAGTCCAACCATACTAGTTTCACTCAAATCCGACTCCAAATCAATGTCCAAAACTAAAAAACTCACTCTATGAAACTTTAGGCTAAAACCCCCAATTTCACTTTAATATTCATAATCCAATTACCAAAAATGAAGATAGAATCACAAAATATAATCAAGACCAAGTAGAGAACACTTACCCCAATCTATATGGTGAGAATTTCTTCACAAACTGCCTCAATCGGAGCCCCAAAATATCATAAAAGAGACAAAACCTCAAAATATATAGAATTTGCCCAGCAATTTTGCATTTGCGAACAAAAGGGCCGCTTCTGCGGCTTCGCTTTTGCAACAAAACTCCGCTCCTGGGAAAAAATCTGGAACTCCACCCTTCCGCACCTGCACAATAGGACTCGCTTCTGCGCAAGCGCAGGTGCCACATAAGTTGCGTTCCTGCGCACATCCCCTCTTCTGCGATCACGCCTACCGCTTCTGCGCTACCGTAGATGCAGTCCACTTCCCCGCTTTTGCGGATGCCCTGTTCCACCTTTACTTCCCTTCTACGTTTACTTAGACTCATTTACGGCTCCGCACCTGCGCCCAAAGTTTTGTAGGTACGGTCACACTAGGTTTAGCAAAGGCCATCCATCCCACATTAATGAAAGATGATCTGAAACACGTTCGTAACTCACCCGGGCCCTCGGGACCCCGTCCGAATATACTAATAAGTCTCATAACATAATACGGACCTATTCAAGGCCTCAAATCACACATAACAATATCGAAACAACGAATCGCACTTTATATCGAACTTAAATGAACTTGAACTTTCAACTTCTGAAACTAGCAACGAAACACATCAAATCAACCCGAAATGAACTCAAATTTTGCACACAATTCCCAGATGGCATACGAAGCTATTCCAATTCCTGGAACCACAACTCGAATCCGATATCCTCAGTGTCAACTTCCGGTCAAACTTATGAACTTTCCAAACCTTCAAATTTTCAACTTTCGCCAATTAGTGCATAATCATTCTAGAAATAACCAATTACAAATTCGGGCTTACGCTCGAGTCCAAAATCACCATCCAGACCTAATGGAACTATCAAAATTCCAATCCGAGGTCAAATGCTAAAAAGTCGAACTTGTTGAACTCTTCCAACTTAAAGCTTCAACAACGAAATTTATTCTTCCAAATCAAGTCCGAATAACCTGAAAACCAAAACCGATGACATCATACGGAGCTACCCCTACCTTTAAACTACTGAGCGAAGTGCAAATGCTCGAAATGACTGATCAGGTCGTTACAGTTCTAGATGTTATATGGTGTTATTTTAGTACACAAAGCATTGGTTCTTCGTACGTACTCTTGGGAGAAAATTTTCGTTTAGGATATGGATGGCTATGTTAATAAAATATTACTAATATAAGATCAAAACCGAATCTCTCAGTTGTTTGTCCTCACATTATATTTTGTGAGTTGTTATTCACATTCTACTCTTTTTGTTTCATAACTATTGATGCCACTTTGTTTTAAATGGCGTGATAACATATTCAAGAACAAATACCCATACAAAGAAAGGGGAGAAGCCCTGCCAAAAATAATTACAAAATATTGACTTTATAATTTACCCGCACTTATTAGCAACGTAAGTTGTGAGGATGCACTACTGGTGCAAACTACAGAAAAGCTCAATTAGAAAATAAAAAAGGACTAACTCTTTTGTATGAGAGGATATTTATGAGAAAAGTGATGCACACGAGATGGACGTGGCCTTGAGTTGTCTTTAGAATCCAACACCTACAATCAACAAATTACTCAGACAATGAGATTATTGTCAATGTATACTTACATGTATTAATGTAGTTTACGACATAACTACAATTCACTTAATTATAATTAAATTGAGAAACTATTCTGATAGTTTATATAAACATAATTGATATACACATAAAAAAATTTAGTACAATCAACAATGTAGTAGTTTTATAGGAAACTTAATGAAATATCTTGTCTTGAAAAGTAATATCAGCTTTAGCTGCAACCTCTTACAAAAAATGTTTCTAATAGTATTTTTTTCCCCATCTATTTTTTGCAATTGCTTTGGGGTCACACTTGCGAGGCACGTGACATAGAAACTAGTATATATATATATATATATATATATATATATATATATATATATATATATATATATATATNGTTTTAAACACGTGAATTAATTTGAACCAACAATATGAAATAAATAAGAACAACAGTAATATGATAAAATAAAATTAAAGGAAATACAAGTCTGGCTACAAATTTAACTTTTTCGGTAGTAGAAGCGAGAAAAATATTAAGAACAAGGTAAAAGATGTTATAAAATGAGAGCTGGTTCAATATTTTGTGCACATAATGTTTAGTGTCTTACATTGGATACTAATTCATCTATTTATATCTCTAATGAAGGAGACATGATCCACAAGTCAATCTCCTCTTCAATGAGAATAAAACTGTCATTGATGGATGAATAATGATTATCTATAAATGCATATATTCTTTGTAACGACAACTCACTCACTTGAATGCTATCCGATACTAGTTTTTCAAATCTTTATAATCGGTTACCCTGTCTTCGGAGATCACCCAGGACCGGTCACATGCTCGCATCTGATACCAACTATTTTTTGACGTACATCTTACCTGCCTTCATCTCCACGTGTCACCTCCTCATTCATGCAACTGTCACTAACAAATTTTACAGCATGTAGATGGCCCCTACTTTTCAGGGACAATACTTTAGTATTACCAGGAAGTAGATAAAACCTCTTTCCTTAGCGGGACACTTTCTGTACAGTTTCTTACACTTGAAAGGACGCACGTATCTTCGCATTTAATGACCCAAACACGTGTTGCCCCATGATTTGGAAAATATTTTTCCATTTTTTGAGGTAATCATGACTATGATTTTTTCCGTCTACAAACTTCTTCATTTTTACTCTCTAACTTTACAAATCCTTCTTCTCCGATTTACCTTAGAACCCTACTCCATAATTCAATTCTCTAAGTAAAATCTTTCTTCATAATTCAATTCTCTAAGTAAAATCTTTCTTCACAGATTTCTTACCATCATGTCTTCTAACATTGATGCCCTCGGAAACACTGGACTTCTCATTGGTGGAGGCCCAAAGAAGAACAAAACAAATGAGGTTGATGTCGAGTCTGAACCTCCCACCGTGAACTCCATCATACCCCTTCAACTTAACACCAAATCTTCCCTTCAAGAATAAAACAAACCCGTTAATTCCCAAAGTAACAGACATTGGCACGTTTGTAGGTATCCTTCTTCCATTCATTTTTCTAGAATCCCTGTTTTGAAGGAACATTGCAAATGGAACAACATTGAAATCTTTGCCCCTAGTAAAATAGAAAGGGTCACCTTCTCCAAACCATGGTTTATGTATGTTTATACATACCCTTTCATTTTGGGAGTGGGTAAAGGAATTGACCCAATAATTTTGAAATTCTTCCACTAGTATCAAATCTATTTTGCCCTAGAAAGCCCATCAGTATGGTGTAAGGTGTCTTGCCTCCGTCAATTATGCTTTGAGACCGAAAAAACTCTAACCCTTGCACACTTTATGAACTTCTACTCCTCAAACATCTTCTGTGAGGGGTGTGCTAAAACTTAGCAAACGCGGTCATCATGCCCTTTTTAACAGAGTTGACGATGACATTGACCGTGGATGGATGGAATAGTTTGTTATCTTTTCTACTAGGGACATCCTCCCAACCACAGCACCTGCTTTTCCTGAATCATAGAATCTTCTTTGTAAGTCTTTAAAATATCTTTTTCTTTCCATGTTTAAAAGACCTTATTTCTTTGCTAACTTTATATTTTCCTTATTCCAGCTATTCATTGGGAACCACCATGGGTTTAGAACCTTTTTGTACCACACAGGACTTCCAAAGGGATCCGTTGTTTTCCCCTACATCGAGGCTCTCGACAACCCGGAAGAATCTCAACGGGTATTACAATATGCCCTTAACTGGAGGAAAGCTCGTGAATCTAATCTTGCTTCTGGTGAAGGTGCCTCCTCCAAGAGTCCTCAACCCAAAGATAAGAAACCAAAGAGAAAACGTACCTCGTCGGCTAGAACTCAGGAGAAGAAATTGAAAAGAACGCAAATCGGACCGGCCACGATGACCCTTGGGATCAAGAAATCGATGATGAAGAGGTTGCCCTTCATAGAAGAAAAAGATGTTCATCAGCTCAACCAAATGCTCAACTAGGTGAGCTTCAAACTCCACAGCTTCAAACCCCACAACCATAAGAAATTCAAGGGCTCTCCCTGGAAAGGGATTGTCCGAAAATGCTGCATTTCATTTTTGGATCCCATTTGTTGCTTCCGATAAAAGGAGTTCAATCCCTGAACTTCCTCCACTATCAATATAACGACTCGATCGATCATTTTAAGCATTTGCATTCCGTTAAGATATTTTAAGTCTTTAGTAGTTTTATATGATGTATTATGACTTGTGCGCATTGTCGATTTTGGTTTTTAGCTTATTCGAAATTTGATTTGGAAAAATGATTCTGAGCATAAGAAGCTTTAAGTTAGAACAGTTGACCAAGTTTGAATTATTTGACCCTGGATTGGAGTTTTGATGGTTCCGTTAGGACCGGATGGTGATTTTGGACTCGGGCGTATGCTCGGATTTGCATTTGGATATTTCTAGAAGGTTTCAGCACTATTTGGCAAAAGTGGGAAATTTGAGGGCTTGGAATGTTCATAAGTTTGACAAAGAGTTGAATTTGATGAAATCGAGTTCGCATTGTGGTTTTGGGAATTGAAATAGCTTTGTTATGTCATTTGGGACTTGTGTGCAAAATTGAGTTCATTCCGAGTTGATTTGATAGGGTTCGGCTCGAGTTTTGGAAGCTGAAAGATTCAGAGTTTATTATGTTTGATTTGAGGTGCGATTTTTCATTTCGATGTTGTTATGCGTAATTTGAGGCATCAAGTAGGTCCATGTTATGTTATGGTACTTGTTGGTATATTTGGCAGGGGTCCCTAGGGGCTCGGTGAGTTTCGGATGAGGTTCAGATCATTTTTGTCTCATGTTACACTGCTGAAGAGTAGTTGGTTCTGGTGTTGCACACCTGGGATTGGTTTTGCGCCAGTGTGGTAGTCGCAGAATCAGGGGAATTGGCGTACCTGCAAAGAAGTCTAGGCTGGGGAACCATCACAGATGCGGAGTAGGAAGCACACCTGCGTGCGTGCAGAAGAAAGATCGTTGGGGCATGAGCGAAGTCTTGGCCCGGGAGCAGAGTCCACAGGTACGTAAATTGGGCGGTGAAGCGGGTGAATTTAGCGCAGAAGCGCGACCGCCAAAGCGGAGAAATGACCACAAAAGCGGTTGTGACGACCCAAAGGGTCATCACCTAGTTTCTTACCCATTTCGTTCTTCCGAGGCCTTGAAAACCTCGTCTTTAGATGCCTTGATTTACGTGCGCATTCCGGGCGCGTAGCCGGACAACTTAAATATGAAATTCTGTGAAAAATACAAAAAATTTGACTCCGGTCAATATTTTGGGTAAAAGGACCCTGACCCATGATTTGACGGTCCCGGAGGGTCCGTAGGAAAATATGGGACTTAGGCGTATGCCCGGAATCGAATTCCGAGGTCCCAAGCCCGAGAAATGAATTTTTGAGTAAAATGGTTTTTCTGAAATTTATAAAGAAAAGTGAAATGAAAATTGGTTAGAATGTGTTGGTATCGGGCCTGTATTTTGGTTCCGGCGCCCGGTACAGGTCTTATATGTGGTTTAAGATATTTCTGTGATGTTTGGTTGAAATTGGACGTCGTTTGACGTGTTTCGGACTTAAAACTCTAAATTTGAAAGTTTATGAAGTTTAAAGAAAAACTCGTTATTTTGAGGTTTGATTCATTGTTTTTGATGTTATTTTGGTGGTTTCATTACTCGAATAAGTCCGTAGGATTATTTTGAGGTCGTGTGTTCATTGGGTTTGAGGTTTCGAGGGCTCTTATGAGTTTCGGGTAGGTCCCGGGAGGTCTTTAGGCTTAAAATATAGCTGTTGGAGGTCACAGAACTCGGATCCCTGAACTTACCACCGTGGTCCGCGGTAAGGGCTTCGCGGCCGCGGTCGATTTTTCGTGGTCCGCGGTGGAGGAGCTGGGCCACTAGTCCCACTTCGGAGGCCTAAATCATTTGATATACAAGGAATGTGGAGATGATTCAAAAATTAAAGTTGTAGCCCTTCGTGTCTAGTTTCCAGAAAGGTAAATAAATCGTAATTTGGACATATTTAGAGAAAATTATGGCCAAAATACTAAAGCATGTCACTACAATCATTTTTCTTGATTTTCTTGGCCTTTGCTAGCGCGGCCACAGTCCATTTTTCGTGGTCCGCGGTGGGGGACCTGAGGGGGGTATAAATTGACGGGAATTTCAATTATTTTCATTTTTCAAAGCCCTAAAAACATAAGAGGCGATTTTCCAAACACTCTTTCTTCTCCAAAACATTAGTAAGTGATTTCTAACTCATTTTCTTTACTCCTTAACTTCTTTTTACAAGATTTCACCCTAGAATCTAAGCCTAAAACATGCAATTTAGAGTAGAAAATTGGGAATTTGGGTAGAGTTATGCCCTTTTGAATTTTCTTGATTTAGACCTCGTTTTGGGGTCGAATTTGAAAACAAATTATATATTTGGGCCCGTGGGTGAATGGGTGACATGGTTTTGGTCCGAGCTATATTCCTATTACTCTGGGGTCGAATTTTGTTATTTAGGAAGAATGTATGGAAATGGGTAATTAGGCTATGTAATTGAATTATTGAATCCTTATTGATATACTTGAGTTAATTATGTTTAGATAGTACCATTTCGGAGTTGAATTCTAAAGGAAAGGCGGTGTTAGAGGGTTGATTGCTATATTTTGGACCCGAGGTAAGTGCTTGGTCTAACCTTAGCTTGAGGGAATAAGAGTTGAGTCTTATTTATTACTTGCTAATTGTAGAGTACGATGTATATGCATGGTGACGAGTATCTATACATTGGTGTCTAGCATGACCGTGAGTACTTATATTGCGAATATTCTGATTTTGTTGTAACTTCCATGCTTAATTGATGATTTATATATATTGTAAAGAGCATGTGAAGGGAATTGTGATCTTTAAACTTCGTGGAGCGTTGGCTCGTGTTGAAATACAAATTTGAAGGTATATGAGATAGTTAAATCTTTGGAGCATTGGCTCAAGTGATAATGTGAACTATGAGATGAAAGTGAAAGAAAGAGGAAGAGTTATTGGTTTATTCCCTTGCCGGGACGTTTTGTTGTTTGTTGATTTTCTCCCTTGACGGGACATGGAAACTTATTGATGTTGTTCCCTTGTCGGGATTTAATTGTTTAATTGATGTTCCCTTGCCGGGATTTCTACTTCTATTCTGTTTACTCCCTTGCTCTTTGTTTGTGATTGCTGTTTGGGTGAGGAAGAGTGTTAAAGCACGAAGGGTGATGTCGTGCACTGTTTGCTATTGTGAGGAAGAGTGATAAAGCACGAGGGGCGATGCGGTGCACTGTATGTTGAGATTACTGTTATTGTTCCCTTGTCGGGATTTAATTGTTTAATTGATGTTCCCTTAACGGGATTTCTATTTCTATTATGTTTACTCCCTTTCCCTTTGTTTGTGATTGTTTTTTGGGTGAGGAAGAGTGTTAAAGCACGAAGGGTGATGTCGTGCATTGTTTGCTATTGTGAGGAAAGAGTGTAAAGCACGAAGGGTGATGCCGTGCATTATTTGATATTGTGAGGAAAGAGTGTAAAGTACGAAGGGTGATGTCGTGCCTTACAATGTACTATTCCGTTCAGATATTCATTGATTATACTGTGAGGAAAGAGAGTAAAAGCACGAAGGGTGATGTCGTGCCTTACAATGTACTATTCCGTTCAGATATTCATTGATTATACTGTGAGGAAAGAGAGTAAAAGCACGAAGGGTGATGTCGTGCAAGTTTGTGATTTCTGATCCTTATTGATATTTTGGCCTTGTTTTTCCTTTATTTATTTGAGATTTCTTATATGAAACTGTTATCTCCCCAAAGCGTGTTCCCTTCCTTTATTGATTGATTACTTCCTGTACTTCTTTTCCGTTGTATATATATATATATATTCGAACTGCACATGTTTATTTGGTAGTCTGGTCCTAGCCTCGTCATTACTTCGCCGAGGTTAGGCTAGGCACTTACTCAGCACATGGGGTCGGTTGTGCTGATAATGCACTCTGTGCTCTTTTGCACAGATCCAGGACTTGGACAGCAGCAGTAGTGCAGGAGCAGGCCTTCAATCCAGCGAGATACCGAGGTAGCCCTGCAAGCGTCTGCAGGCCAGGCGTCTCCTCTATCTATTATTTCAGTCTGTTATCTCATTGTACTCGAGAAAAATAGTTGTGTTTTCTTTCAGACGATTGTATTTAGTACTCTTAGTAGTTCGTGAGTATTGTGACACCAGTCTTGGGTTGAGGCTTATGTTGAATTTTCTGCATTTCTATTCAGTTTTTCTACAATTTAAGACTTCCGCTTTATTATTAAATTCCATTGTTTGCATGCGATTGCTGAAAATTGTTAAATGAGGTAACATGTTAATGAAAAAGGTAATTAAGGTTTGGCTTGTCTAGATTCCACTAGTAGGCGCCATCACGACTCCCGAGGGTGGAACATCCAGATCGTTACAAGTTGGTATCAGAGCTCTAGATTGCTTAGGTCTCACAACTCACGGACAACTTGGTAGAGTCTGAGGGATCGGTATGGAGACGTTTGTATTTATCCCCTAGAGGCTGCAAAGTTAGGAATAACTCCACATTTCTTCATCTCCATCGTGCGAATTTATTCTATCATTGATGATTGAACTTCCATACTCTTGCCCTCTCACTAATGTTAGCAGCACACGAAGCGTCTACGACCGAACCAGAGATGAAGCACCAGTGACAGCTACGATCAAGGGAAGAGACAGAAGCAGACCGCAGTCTAAAGCTCGAACATCAGCATTTATTGTACAGTCTCAAATGGATCTAGATGCGGAGGTTCTAGCTCAATCAGTATATGTTGGACTAGTTCAGACTCTGGAAGGATTTATAGCTACTCCATGGTTGCAGGATGCACTAGTCCGTTTATTGAGGTTGGACAAGTTACCAAACAAGTTCCACTCCATTTCAGTGGTATATCTTTTGAAGACCCATATGATTTTCTTGACCGCTTCCATGAAGTATTGCACACCATGGGAATAAGTGTAAAGCAACGGGGTTGACTTATATGAGCCGTGAAGTTTAACATCGTGGATCATCAGGTATTGTGACCTATGACTTCGTGCCATGTGGGGGAAGTCCACTGCCAAGGAATAGATTGCGAGGCCGCGTGTCATACCGGTTTTGGTTTGGAATGTATAAAGCTGGGAATTTCGGACGAACTCAGTACAAGTTGATACTTTATGTCGGCTGGTGTTAGAAATTTCCCTAGACTTGGGAGAGTCATATTTCATCAGAGCACTCGGGCTACGTGCCACATTGCAACTACAACTCAACTACATGGCAACCTAGGGAAAAAGGAGTCGGAATGGACAAGGTCGTTACGTTAAATGATTTGACTAAAAGAACAATCTCTAATTGTTATAAAGTAATGATTTTCTTAACTTAATTTGGTTATGCTTATCTAATAAAATTCTTCTAATATGCTCCTCTTTCGGTCGAGCTTCGTAACTCAAAAATCTACTTATGTGAATACTTGTATTGAGAAATTCTGTGGGGTTAACTGTGTTTACCATTACGTGTTGAAACTTTTCTTAATGGAAAATATTTAAATGAAGGGAATGGAATGTTTCGAGTGGCGATATGCATATTACTTGTGATTCAGAATCGAGGACGAGATACTCGCGTGTTGAAATGATTTGGTATATTTAGACCGGACCTCGAGCCGCGGTGGAAGTTATGTAAGGATGAGATATTTGTGATGGAAATTCTTGTGATTAAATTCTCCCTTGTGAATTAAATTTTGTTTCTTTTACTATAAGTACTGGTAGGAAGTCATGCTTGTTAAAGACTTATGTATAAAAATAAGAGTAATAATAATAATAATATTAATTAATTAATAAATAAATAAATAAACTAATTAACCATTTGTGCATAATTTGCTAAATCCGTGCTATAATTATGGAGCCTTAACTTACCAGGTAGGCGCCACTCCGGGTGGCGTTGTATGAGGCACGTTATTTTGGGTAATTATGAGGTCTTCAAGCATCGTATCTCGATATCAGTATTGTGAAGGAATTGGAGGAGAAGTTACAGGATTTGTTGGGTAAAGGCGTCATTAGGCCTAGTGTTTCTCCTTGGGGTGCTCCTGTATTGTTTGTCAAGAAAGATGGTTCGATGAGGATGTGCATAGATTACCGGCAATTGAACAAGGTTACAATCAAGAATAAGTATCCACTGCCAAGGATGGCTGGTTTGTTCGATCAGCTTCAGGGAGCCAAAGTATTTTCAAAGATAGACTTGAGATCTGGCTACCATTAGTTGAGGATTAGGGCATCCGATGTCCCTAAGACAGCTTTCCGCACTCGGTACGGGCATTACGCGTTTTTGGTCATGTCGTTTCGGTTGATAAATGCCCCAGTAGCTTTTATGGACTTGATGAACCCAGTGTTTAGGCCTTATTTGGACTCGTTCGTGATAGTCTTCATTGATGATATATTGATATACTCCCGCAGTCAGGAGGAGCACGAGCAGCATCTCAGAGTAGTTCTTCAGACTCTTAAGGATAGTCAGCTATATGCAAAGTTTTTGAAGTGTGAGTTCTGGTTGAGTTCAGTTGCATTCCTGGATCATGTCGTATCAGCAGAGGGTATTCAGGTTGACCCGAAGAAGATTGAGGCAGTCAAGAACTGGCCTAGACCAGCATTAGCTACAGAGATTCGAAGTTTCTTAGGATTGGCAGGCTAGTATCGGCGGTTGGTGGAGGGGTTCTCATCTATTGCATCCCCGATGACCAGGTTGACCCAGAAGGGTGCCCAGTTTAGATGGTCGGACGAGTGTGAGGCGAGCTTTCAGAGGCTCAAGACAGCTCTAACTATGGCACCAGTATTGGTTTTGCCCAAAGGTTCAGGGCCTTATACAGTCTATTGCGATGCTTCCCGTATTGGGCTCTGTGCAGTGTCGATGCAAGATGGAAAGGTCATTGCTTATGCTTCGAGGAAGTTGAAGATTCATGAGAAGAACTATTCGGTGCATGATTTGGAGTTGGCAGCCATTGTTCACGCATTGAAGATTTGGAGGCACTATCTGTATGGCGTGGCGTGTGAGGTGTTCACTGATCATAAGAGTCTTCAGTACATGTTCAAGAAAAAGGAGTTGAATTTGAGGCAGAGAAGGTGGTTGGAGTTGCTGAAAGATTATGATATCACTATCTTATATCACCCGGGAAAGGCCAATATGGTGGCCGATGCTTTGAGTAGAAAGTCATCTAGTATGGGCATTCTTGTTTTTATTCCGGTCAGTCAGAGGCCGCTTGCTTTGGATTTTCAGGCTTTAGCCAATCAGTTCGTGAGGCTGGATGTTTCTGAGCCCAGTCGTGTGTTAGCTTGCATGGTCTCGTTCTTCATTATTGGAGTGTATCCGTGATCGGCAGTTTGATATCCCCATTTATGAGTCCTTAGAGACGCGGTGCAGCGAGGAGGTGCTAAGCAGGTTACATTAGATGATGATGGAGTCTTGAGATTGCAGGGTAGAATTTGTGTGCCTAATGTGGATGGGCTCCGAGAGGTGATTTTAGAGGAGGCCCATAGTTCCCGGTACTCTATTCATTTGGGCGCCGCGAAGATGTATCAGGATTTACGGCAGCATTACTGGTGGCGTAGAATAAAGAAGGATATTTTAGCATATGTGGCTCGTTGTTTGAATTGTCAGCAGGTTAAGTACGAGCATCAGAGGCCTGGTGGTTTATTTCAGAGGATTGAGCTTCCCGAGTGGAAGTGGGAGCGGATCACTATGGACTTAATTACTGGGCTTCCGTCGACTCGGAAGAAGTTCGACGCAGTTAGGGTCATTATTGGTAGGCTGACCAAGTCAGCGCATTTCATTCCTGTGCCCGTCTCCTATTCATCCGAGGGATTAGCTGAGATTTATATCCGGGAGATCATTCGTCTTCATGGTGTGCCGACATCTATCATTTCAGACTGGGGTACGCAGTTTACCTCGCGCTTCTAGAGAGCAGTTCAGCGAGAGTTGGGCACACGGGTTGATTTGAGTACAACCTTTCATCCCCAGACGGACGGGCAGTCCGAGCGAACTATTCAGATATTGGAGGATATGCTCCGAGCTTGTGTTATTGACTTTGGAGGTTCATGGGATCAGTTCTTGCCTTTAGCAGAGTTTGCCTACAACAACAGCTACCAGTCGAGTCCAGATGGCTCCTTTTGAGGCTTTATATGGTAGGCGGTGTCGATCTCCGGTTGGTTGGTTTGAGTCGGGAGAGGCTCGGTGTTGGGTACAGATTTGGTTCAGGAGGCCTTGGACAAGGTTAGGATCATTTAGGATAGGCTTCGTACAGCTCAGTCCGGGCAAAAGAGTTATGTAGATCGAAAGGTTCGAGATGTGGCTTTAATGGTTGGTGAGCGAGTATTGATCCGAGTGTCGCCTATGAAGGGCGTGATGAGATTTGGGAAGAAGGGCAAGCTTAGCCCTGGTTCATTGGTCCGTTTGAGATTCTTGATCGAGTGGGAGAGGTGGCTTATAAACTTGCCTTGCCACCTAGTTTGTCAGTCGTGCACCCGGTGTTTCATGTATCTATGCTCCGGAGATATATTACAGATCCATCTCATGTTCTTGACTTCAGTGTTGTCCAGTTGGACAAGGACTTATCTTATGTGGAGGAGCCGGTAGCTATTCTAGACCGGCAGGTTCATCAGTTGAGATCCAAGAGTTTCCCTTTTGTTCGTGTTCAGTGGAGAGGTCAGCCTCCTAAGGCATCGACCTGGGAGTCCGAGTCCGATATGCAGAGTCGTTACCCTCATGTATTAAGTTATATTTGTTTGGCATTTTATGGCAATTAAACTGGAATTCCGCTAGTCGTGCCTGTAATATCGCCTGCCATGGTCCAGGCCGGACGCCTTGGTATGGAGCTGGTACCGGTTCGCATGATATTTGTCCGGGACATCAAATATGACCAATGATCAAGTTACATTTTATGACAATTAAACTGGAATTCCACCAGTCGTGCATGTATTATCGCCATCCATGGTCCAGGTCGGACACCTTGGTATGGAGCCGGTACCGGATCCCATGATATTTTTCTGAAACATCAAATACGACCCAAGTACCCATAACCAACTCTTCGAAATGATCAAGATTCAGGTAATTCCTTATTCTGTCCGTTCGAAGACGAACGGTTGTTTTAGAGATGGAGAATGTGAAGACCCAAAGGGTCATCACCTAGTTTCTTACACATTCCGTGCTTCCAAGGCCTTGACAGCTTAAATATGAAATTATGTGAAAAATGCTAAAAATTTAATATTAAAATGAGTAAATTTGACCCTGGTCAATATTTTGGGTAAACGGACCCGGACCCGTGATTTGACGGTCCCGGAGGGTCCGTAGGAAAATATGAGACTTGGGCGTATGCCCGGAATCGAATTATGAGGTCCCAAGCCCGAGAAATGAATTTTTAAGTAAAATTGTTTTTATGAAATTTATAAAGAAAATTGAAATGAAAATTGGTTAGAATGTGTTGGTATCGGGCCCGTATTTTGGTTCCGGCGTCCGGTACAGGTCTTATATGTGGTTTAAGATATTTCTGTGAAGTTTGGTTGAAATTGGACGTCGTTTGACGTGTTTCGGACTTAAAACTCTAAATTTGAAAGTTTATGAAGTTTGAAGAAAAACTAGTGATTTTGAGGTTTGATTCATTGTTTTTGATGTTATTTTGGTGGTTTCATTACTCGAATAAGTCCGTAGGATGATTTTGAGGTCGTGTGTTCATTGGGTTTGAGGTTCCGAGGGCTCGGATGAGTTTCGGGTAGGTCTCGGGAGGTCTTTAGGATTAAAATATAGTTGTTGGAGGTCACAGAACTCGGATCCCTGAGCTTACCACCGTGGTTCGCGGTCCTTTTTCGCGGACCGCGCTGAGGGCTTCGCGGTCGTGGTCGATATTTCGTGGTCCGCGGTGGAGGAGCTGGACCACTGGTTCAACATCGGAGGCCTATATCATTTGATCTACAAGAATTTTGGAGATGATTCAAAAATGAAAGTTGTAGACCTTCGTATTTAGTTTCCATAAAGATAAATAAATCATAATTTGGACATATGTAGAGAAAATTATGGCCAAAATACTAAAGCATGTCACTGCAGTAATTTTTCTTGATTTTCTTCCGCTTTTCTTGGCCTTTGCTAGCGCGGCCATGGTCCATTTTTCGTGGTCCGTAGTGGGGGACCTGAGGGGGTATAAATGGATGGGAATTTCAGTTATTTTCATTTTTCAAAGCCCTAAAAACATAAGAGGCGATTTTTCAAACACTCTTTCTTCTCCAAAACATTAGTAAGTGATTTCTAACTCATTTTCTTTACTCCTTAACTTCTTTTTACAAGATTTCACCCTGGAATCTAAGCCTAAAACATGCAATTTAGAGTAGAAATTTGGGAATTTGGGTAGAGTTAGGCCCTTTTGAATTTTCTTGATTTAGACCTCATTTTGGGATCGAATTTGAAAACAAATTATATATTTGGGCCCGTGGGTGAATGGGTGACATGGTTTTTGGTCCGAGCCTCGTGTTTGGACCAAGCGGGCCCGGGGTCGAATTTTGTTATTTTGGAAG
>ML332077.1:0-27832 GCA_005239505.1 Nicotiana paniculata
AAGTCCCCAATCTTGAAGTACCTGAGATGAGCTTTACGGTTGTAATAACGCTCTATGATTTGTATTTGAGCTACCATCCGTATCAATGCTGCTTCTCTCCGTGGTTCGAGCAGGTCCAGATTGGTCCTCAATTCGTTGTCGTTTTCTCCCTCCATGGCTGTTGAGAACCTTATACTTGGTTCGCCAATCTCCACAGGTATTAAAGCTTCTGATCCGTGGACAAGTGCGAACGGGGTTTCTCCCGTGGCTATTTTTGAAGTTGTTCTATATGCCCATAATACCGCTGGTAACTCATCAGGCCCGTTTCCTTTGGCTTTATCTAGCCACTTCTTTAGATTGTTGATGATGACCTTATTCGTTGACTCAGCTTGACCATTAGCCACGGGGTGGTATGGTGTTGAAGTGATCCGTTTGATTTGCGAGCCTATGAATTGTGGGCCATTATCGCACACGATCTCCTTTGGTATTCCAAAGCGTCAGATTATGTTTCTCCATAAGAAGCTTTTAACTTCCTTTTCTCGCACTTGTTTGAACGTTTCTACCTCTACCCATTTTGTAAAATAGCCGGTTAGCATGAGCAAAAATCGTACATGTCCTTTAGCTGTGGGAAGAGGTCCCACTATGTCCATACTCCATTTCATGAGAGGCCATGGGATATTATTGGATGCAATAATTCCGCTGGTCAATGCATGTTATTGGCAAACCTTTGGCACCTGTCACATTTGGATACGAAGTTCTCGGCTTCTTCTTCCATCTTAGGCCAATAGTATCCAACTCTGATTAGGGATTTCACTAAGGATCTCGCCCCTGAGTGACTTCCACAGTGTCCTTAGTGTACTTCTTTCATCACAAATTCCATTTGGTTAGGTCCGAGGCATTTATCTAGGGGTCCTCCGAACATCTTGCGATAAAGCGAGTTGCGAATAAGGCAGTACCGTGCAGCTTTGCAGCGAAGTTCTTGAGCTGCTTTCCTGTCTTCAGGTACGGTGCCATTCTGCAAAAAATTAAGAATTTTGTTTCTCCAGTCCTAGGTTAAGTTGTTGAAAGTTACCTCATTCCTGTCCTGGTCGATAATTGAATGAAATAGTTGGACGACAATTGTATTGTCCTTGTTTGTTACTTCCGTGACTGCTGCGAGGTTAGCTAATGCATATGCTTCTGCATTTTCCTCTCTAGGTATTTGCATTACCTTCCATGTTTTGAATTGTCTCACGAGCTCCCCTGCTTTTTCAAGATACTGTTGAATTGTCTCACGAGCTCCCCTGTATATGATTTACTACCAGTTGGGAGTCGCTGTTGATCACAATTTGCTCGATTGAGAGCTCCCGTGCGAGTTCAAGCCCTGCAATAACAGCTTCGTACTCTGCTTCATTGTTAGTTATAGGATAACACTTGATAGCTTGCTGTGTCTTTTCACCCGTGGGTGATATTAAGACTATGCCTAAGCCGACACCTTTTATATTTAAGGAACCATCGGTGAATAGGGTCCATAGCCCGGATTAGAACCGTTAAATAGTTGTAACTCTTTCTCTACTTCAGGAACAATGCTATTACTAAAGTCAGCAACAAAATCAGCTAGTATTTGAGACTTAATTGCAGTCCTAGGCTGATAGATTATTTCATGCTCACTTAATTCTATGGCCCACTTGGATAATCTCCCTGACAATTCCTGTTTATGCAGAATATTTCTTAAAGGATATGAAGTCGCAACGGTGGTTGGGTGGCATTGAAAATATGGTTATAATTTTCTAGATGCATTATTAAATCTAAGGCTAACTTTTCCAGATGTGGATATCTAGTCTCAGCATCTAGCAAAGTTTTACTTACATAATAGATAGGTGATTGTTTACCTTTTTCTACTGTTACCAGTACTGCACTTACAACAATTTTTGAGAAGAATTTAAAACTTTTTTCGGAAGACTTAGAAATAAACCTTCCCAAAGCTGCTATTCTCCCTGTTAGTCTTTGAACTTCCTTTTTATTTGTTAAAATATCAGGTATTTCTTCTATAGCTTTAATTTGAGCGGGATTTACCTCTATTCCTCTGTTCGATACAAGGAAACCCAAAAATTTACCTGATTGCACTCCAAAAGCGCATTTCTCTGGATTTAGCTTTATATTATACCGGCGTAAAATATCAAAAACAGTATAGAGATGCTGGAAATGGTCTTGTGCTTGTGTTTATTTTACCAACATATCATCAATATAGACTTCCATCGTCTTTCCAAGATGTTCTTGGAACATTTTAGTCACTAACCTTTGATAGGTGGCTCCAGCATTTTTCAAGACAAAAGGCATATCTTTATAATAGTAAGTCCCCTATTTGTAATGAAGGAATTTTTTTCCTCATCTGAGGGATTCATTTTAATCTGATTATAACCAGAATATGCATCTAAGAAGCTTAATAATGCATGACCTGCTTCGGCATCAATCATTTGATCTATATGTGGCAATGTGAATGAATCTTTGAGGCACGCTTTATTTAAATTAGTATAATCTACGCATACTCTCCATTTGCCGTTCTTTTTAGGTACTACCACAGTGTTCGCTAGCCAGTTAGGGTACGTTACCTCTCGCGTCGAACCGATCTTCAAGAGTTCCTGTACCTCTTCGTCGATCACTTGATTTTTAAATGGTACTTGTTTTCTTTTCTTCTGATTAACAGGTACGAAGGATAGATCTTCATTTAGTTTATGAGTCATCACTTCTGGTGGGATGCCTGTCATATCTGAGTGGGACCACGCAAAGCAGTCTGCGTTTTCCTTTAAATAATCAATTAACTTACCTCGTGCCTATATACACTTTCTGTTCAGGCTTTTGTTCAGATAATGGAACAGCTTCGAGCTCCTCCGTATCTGGAATCTGCATCCGTGTGGTCTAATGCACCTTCCGTGGTAACTTGATTCACCTTCTCGTAAGTATTTTCTTTCGTACCTGTTTCAATAATACCTTCCGTACCTATTTTGGTAGTAATTTCTTCCATGCATGTTTGGGCGGTGTTACCCGCTTGTGAGATTCCCTTATCTCGTAATTCTTCCACATCTATTTTCTTGTTGTAGTGTACCACATAGTTTATATTTCTTGTGGTCTGCTGATCGCCTCTAATTTGCTGAATTCCCCATTCAGAGGGGAATTTAATTACTTGATGCAACATGGAGGGTATTGCTTTCATGTCGTGGATCCATGGTCTTCCCACGATCACGTTATAAGCCATGTCAGTATCGATGACTTGGAACCTGGTACTTTTGATCACCCCCTCAGCATAAGTGCTAAGCTCAATTTCTCCTTTTGTTATAACCGTAGAGTTATCAAACCCTGATATGGCTCGTGCCCTTGGGATTACTTGATTCCTCAGTAGCATTTCTTCCACGACTCTTAGAAAAATGATATTGACTTAACTGACTGGATAATCAACACTCTTTTTACGTTAGTGTCATGAATAAGTAAAGATATTACCAGAGCATCATTGTGAGGAAGCATTAGTCCGCCGATATCTACATCATCGAAGGTTATATCGTCCTCTTCCATATTTTCACGAGCATGTTTTCCATGTGTAATTGTGAACTTTGTGGTTGTTTTGCAAACCACTCCGTTTACTTCTTCACCTCCGTGTATCACGTTGACGGTTCGTTTTGGAGAAGGAGGCTTTGGGGGCTCCTCCTTGTTCCTCATATATGCTTGTTTACCTTTATCACTAAACAATTCTGTTAAATAGCCCTGTTTTAATAAATTTTCTACTTCACCTTGTAAAAATCTGCAATCCGCAGTTTTGTGCCCATGATCGTTATGGAATTCACACCAGTGATCTCGGTGACTTCTATTTGGATTTGACCGCATCTCTTTGGGCCACTTAACCTTGTCTCCCATGTTCCTCAATATTGAGACAAGTTCAGTCGTACTTACATTAAAGGTATGATCCCCAATTTCAGTATTACCTCTAGGTCGTTCATCTCGATCTTTCCTGGATCTAGACGAGGATGATACTACGTCTCTTCCTTGTGGTCTATAGTCCGACCTAGTATTTTCGAACCTGGGACGAATATCGCAT
Source organism: Nicotiana paniculata (assembly GCA_005239505.1). Lineage (NCBI taxonomy): Eukaryota > Viridiplantae > Streptophyta > Magnoliopsida > Solanales > Solanaceae > Nicotiana > Nicotiana paniculata. Next base: position 4,049 of record ML332077.1, read on the forward strand.
CCCGAGGCTCCTAAGTAAGGATCGTACCTATTTTTAGCTGATCTTCTATCTGATTCAGGACGTCTGGATCTGGAATGATCTTCATCTCTTGAACGAGCAATGATATCTTCTTCTATGATGAGTTTAGTACTACACCTGTTATATACATCATTCCATGTTTTAGTGGGGAATTCTCTTAGACTTTCCTTAAGTCGTCTTGTGGCTTCCGAGATTTTATCGTTTAGGTTGCTTGCAAATGCCATGGCTGCCCAATTATCAGGCACCCTGGGTAACTGCAATCTTTCTCGTTGAAACCTGTCTACAAACTCACAGAGTAGTTCCGTGTCTCCTTGTTTTATTTTGAATATGTCTTCCATTCTTTTCTCAACTTTTTGTGCACCAGAGTGTGCTTTTATAAATGAATCTGCAAGCTCAGCAAAAGAGTCAATAGAATTTTCAAGGACAAGAGAATACCAGTTAGGTCTCCTTTGGTAAGTGTTTCCCCAAATTTTTTGACAAGGACTGATTCAATCTCTTGTTTTGTTAAGTCGTTGCCTTTTACTCCATTAGTGAAAGCACTCACATGATCACGTGGGTCAGTTGTTCCATCATACTTGGGAACGTCAGGCATTTTAAACTTCTTGGGTATAGGCAAGGGTGCCGCACTTGGCTTCCAAGGTTGTTGAGAATATCTATCAACATCAATGCCTTTGATGATAGGTGGTACTCCAGGAATTTGTTCGATGCGATCGTTCTGCTCCTTCATCTGTTTCTGCATGGTTAGCAGTAAATTTTGTAATTCTGAGTTATTATATATACCTGGTCTCGTTTCGAGAGATTCATTAGGAGTATCTCCTCTTCCTGAGTTTGCCAACCCAGATTGAGAATTTTCCATGGTGATGGTATTATTGGGGGGTGGCGTAAGCGGTGTAGGTAACGCTGCCCGTAATCCTCTTGCAAATTCTTGCAAAGTTTGGCTCACATACTCTGCAATCATTTGCTTTACACGATCTTGTTCCACAGTTTGATCATTATCACCATTGTTGTTATTGGATCTTTCTGGGGATTGTTCCCTTGAACCACGTGGGGTTCCTGAAGGCGATGGAACTGGGGTTCCATTCCTTTGCTGGTTGTTGTCGTTGGAGTTCGACATAGTTCAGAGGATATTACTTGAAAAGAAAATAAAGATTATCAGATTCCCGGTAACGGAACCAATTTGTTTAACCAAAGTATTAGATCCTTTGACTAAAGCCATTTCTAGGATGAACACGGGTTACTGATAATCAAGGAAATAGAGAAAAATGAATAATATACAATATTTCAGAAATATAGAAAAGTGAAGTAAATTGTATTCGAGAATCAGATGCCTTTACAAGCTGTATTCCCCTTCCTTATATATGAGATTCCTTGATATAACGTACAAATCTTGCTATGGTTGCTCAATAATGACTAATTATGACATTAATGATGCATTACAAAGGATAACGGTAATTGGAGTACGGTTACATAACATTCGAGTAATAAATTGTGGGTTCTTGAATCTACCCGTAGCTTTGTCTAGATTCATTCTGACTGTGCCTCTTCCCTATTTTGATCAGGTTGAGTTTCCCGTGGATGATAAGCTTGAGGGTTTATTGAATCGTGCCTCTTTGTTCTGTACCTCTTCAAAGAATCACATCCAGCTGTCGCGTTCTCCTGTGTCCATGAAACTGGCTGGGTTGTCAAAAGCTGGCTTACGTGTGAAACTATTTTTACCAATACAGTACAATCCAATAGCCCTGTGATGAAAGACCTGGTGTTAGCACAAAGACGCTGGGTTAGTGATGTTGTGGCACCTCATAATAGCCATCGGGTGGAGGATAAGACATAGGCGCAGGCATCGACATCTCTGAAGAGGGGGGAAAATATGGAGGATTATCTTGTACCCTCCTCTTTCCCTTACTAGCCTTTGTCGACCCCGAGAACCAGTAGGGTCATCGTTACATCGACCCTTTCTTGTCATCTGCATAATATAGTACATATTTAGATTGAAACATATAAGAAACTAGCTATAAAACGAGAGTTATTAAAGAAACCAACTTTTAAAAGCTCATCGACTTACTGTTCCTCGTCCGAGAATTCTTCTTCCTCACTAGTTTGAGCTTCATCAGTTGATTCTACTTCCTCATTTTCTATAACTGTTACTTCATCTCAATCAACTTCTTCCAATATGTGTGCAGGATGTTCCAAATCATTTTCTAAAAGTTCGTCCACTATTTGGTGAACACTGGAGATATCATTTTGATAAGCAACATCTAACACATTCTCGACTTCCACCCCAACTACATGCTTAGTTTTAATTACAATCCACCAATCGGACTTATTCTGCCGCAATGGATAAGGAGCATAATACACTTGCCTAACATTATCTGCAATTATGAAAGGATCATAGCGATCATACTCCCTCGTATGATTAATGTCACGACCCAAAATCCAACACATGTCGTGATGGCGCCCAACACCGGAGTCAGGAAAGCCAACAGTTGTTTACTAGCGAGATTATCCTTATTTGACATACCAACCCCACATATTCCCAAAATGTTTAAGCTTAGACCATTTAAATAAAAGCATAAACATTAACCAACTTAAGCAAATACAACCACAATGATCAGAACCAATATATACAGTCCCAAAATAAAGAGTCTACTATGTGTGTGCCAGAAACTAGTGTCACAAGTCAACAGGCGAACTAGTAGAATATACAAAAGATGACACAAACTGTACTACTGTCTGAAAGAAGTAGACAGGAATAAAAAAAAGATAACTCCATAGTACTGCTGAGAATCGCCAAGGGAGGAAGCTCACCGTGGAGTCAGGTCCATAATATACGTCAAGCTCCGGTCGGATAACCAGAAGCACCAACCTCAGAACCTGTACAATTAAGTACAGACGTGCAACATGAGTACAAAAATATATATGTACCCAATGAGTATCCCGCCTAACCTCGAAGAGGTAGTGACGAAAGGTCGACATGACACCCACTAAGGTCCAACATTATAATTTAACAGAATATAATAGAAACGGTAGGCATGCAAAGTGAATCAATAAGTATATATATGTAAGGTACTAATATCCAGGAAGAATACTGGGAATAAATAAAACAAGTACCACTTCACTTTTCCCGAAATATCTGTCAGATCAATATCCATGAATTTAGTAACAAATAAATCATATGCATGCAGGGTAAGGACAACCTGCCGGAGTCATAAGATAGTCATTTCCGTGCACTGTCGAAGATTGAACGGCCCGTACCAAAAGTGCACCTCTCCACAAAGTACTCACATCTATGCACTACCGAGGATCGAACAGCCCGTACCAAAAGTGCACCTCTCCACAAAGTACTCACATCTATGCACTACCGAGGATCGAACAGCCCGTACCAAAAGTGAATCTCTCAATACTCTCTATGCACTGTCGAGGATCGAACGGCCCGTACAAAAGTGCATCTCTCAATCCGCCGTGGCGTACGATCTGTTCCCATAAGAGTTGGGGAAATCACACTCCGCTCGCGGAATGTACATTGTGAAGCGGTCACATGCACACACGTTATTCTTTTTAAAAGAAAATACTTTTCAGTGAACAATTTCTTACAAGTGTTTCTCAAATTCCATAACTTCGGGGAAATAAGCAACATGTAACGTTAATTCATTTAGCTTATAGTTCATATCAAGTAAAACATAAGGCATGATGTGGGCCTAACTACCCGGACATAATAGTAATAGTCGCTACGTACAGACTCTCGTCACTTTGTACGTACGTATCCCCCACAAATTATCACATATAGCATGTAAATCACCTAGGAGGACAATTCCCCCTTACAATGTTAGAAACAAGACTCACTTTACGTCGATTTTACTCCTCAGACCGAGAACGCGTCCGAAACTCCAAACTCTATACCCGAGGACTAGAAACTAGCCAAAAGTTACAGAAATACATTAATTTATATTCAAAGCATGGAAATATCCTATTACTTATCCAAATTCACCATTCTTGAAGAAAATCTAAAATTCGACCCCGGGCCCGCATGCTGGGATTCCAATAATTCTCGAAGGAAACACTCACCCAAATCCTACGGATCATTAATATACGATTTTTACTTGATTGCATAGAAAATTCACAGTAAATTCTCAAATTATCGAAAGCCCGAGGTTACTACCCAATTATTTATTTTTCACTAATTTAGGTAGTTAATTAAGCTAGTAATTCATGCATGACGCTAATATTAGAGTAGAATTTACTTACCTTCAATAACCAGGTCGTTTGCCCCTCTAAAATGGTGGAAATCGCCCCAAGGAAGAAGAAGAAGATGAGAAAAATAGATAAAAACACGTGTATAAAAATACACTGTCTGAACAGTGTTCTGCACCTGTGGCTCGAAGACCGCACCTGCGGTCTTGCACCTGCGAGCAAAAGCTCGCACATGCGGAAATGGACTGGGGAGCCTGGGCCCGCACCTGCGAAGTGGAGACCGCACCTGCGGCTCCGCTCCTACGAAACATTGTCCGCACCTGCGAGAATTGGCCAGACCACTAGGGGTCGCACCTATGAGGTTGGGACCGCAGGAGCGGTCCCGCATTTGCGACTGGTCAACCGCACCTGCGGTCACACCAGAACAGGTGCACCAGCCGCTATTTCAGCTGGTTTTTAGCCTCGTGTGGTGTCCGGGAGGCACCTGGGCCCACCCGAGCCCCCGTCCAAATATACCAACAAGTACCAAATCATAATACAGACTCGCTCGAGCCTTCAGAACACCCAAAACAATGCTAAAACTCAAAATCAATCCTCAAAACCCTAAGAACCAAACTTAGGAACTTTAAGTTTTCTAGACTTCGCTAACAACGCGCCGAACCGACCTATACTACTCGGAATGACACCAAACTTTGCAGGCAAGTCATAAATTACATAACGGAACTGTTCCCGATCTCGAAATTCCGTTCGGACCTCGATAACACAAAAACATGTCCCAAACCAAAATAGGAACTTAAGGAGCTTCTTATTTCAATATTGGGCGCCAAAACGCTCCCGGGTCATCAGAAACCCATTCCAAACATACGCCCAGGTCCGAAATCATCGTACGAAACTACCGAAACCGACGAAACTCGATTCTGAGGTCATTTACCCAAAATGTAGACCGAAGTCAAACTTGGCCTTAAAGGCCAACCTTAAGGAACCAAATGTTCCTATAGCACTCTAAACACCTCCGAATCCCGGACCACCAGTCCTCGCAAGTCATAAATCATAATAAGCCGCTATGGGAAGTTTCATTTAGGGGAACGGGGTACGATAACGCAAAACGACCGATCGGGTCGTTACATTCTCCACCTCTTAAACAAACGTTCATCCTCGAACGGGTCTAGAATCATACCCGAAGTGCTGAATATGTGTGTATATCTACTTCGCATGTCCTCCTCGGACTCCCAGGTCGCCTCCTCAACTGGTTGGCCCTTCCATTGGATTTTTACGGCAGAAACTCTCTTGGACCTCAACTGGCGGTCATGTCTATCAATAATAGCAACCGGCTCCTCCTCATAGCCCAACCACTCATCCAACTGAATAGTGCTGAAATCAACCACGTGAGAGAATTTTGCGTGGTACCTCCGGAGAATGGATACATGAAAAACTGGATGAACTCCTGATAAACTGGGAGGTAAAGCCAGCTCATAAGCAACCTCCCCAACTCGCCTCAACACCTCGAAGGGACCTATAAACCTCGGGCTCAGCTTGCCCTTCTTCCCAAACCTCATAATACCCTTCATAGGCGAGACGTTCAATAGGACCCTATCTCCCTCCATAAATGATATATCACGCGCCCTCTGATCCGCGTAACTCTTCTGTCTGGACTGTGCTGTACAGAGCCTCTCCTGAATCAACTTCACCTTCTCCAAGGAATCCCTCACCAGGTCGGTGCCATATAACTTAGCCTTGCCAGGCTCAAACCACCCGATAGGGGAACGACATCGCCGACCATACAAAGCCTCAAATGGTGCCATCTCAATGCTGGACTGATAACTATTATTTTAAGCAAACTCGACCAAAGGCAAGAAGTGGTCCCACTAACCTCCGAAGTCAATCACACATGCCCTGAGCATGTCCTCCAATATCTGAACTGTACGCCCCGACTGACCATCAGTCTGAGGGTGAAATGATGTGCTGAGGTCTATCTGGGTACCCATCTCACTATGTAATGCTCTCCAGAAGTGCGAGGTGAAGTGAGGACCTCGATCTGATATGATGGACACCGGCACACCATGCAACCGGACTATCTCCTGAATGTAGATCTGGGCCAACCTCTCAGAAGTATAAGTAGTAGCTACTAGAATGAAATGCGCCGATTTGGTCAATCTATCCACAATGACCCAAACCACGTCAACCTTCCGCTAGGTCCGAGGCAACCCAACCACGAAGTCCATAGTGATGCGCTCCAATTTCCACTCAGGAATGGGCATCTGCTGAAGTAGGCCTACTGGCCTCTGGTGCTCATACTTCACCTGCTGGCAATTAAGACATCTAGTCACATACTCCACAATGTCCTTCTTCATCCGCCTCCACCAGTAATGCTGCTTCAAGTCACGATACATCTTCGTAGCACCAGGGTGAACAGAATACCGAGAACTGTGTGCCTCCTCTAGAATCTTCTCCCTCAGGCCATCAACATTAGGAACACATAAGCGGCCTTGAAGTCTCAGAACACCATCCTCGCCAATAGTATCCTCCTTGGCCGTACCCTGAACCACTGTTTCCCGAAGCTCTGCTAAGCACGAATCATTGAATTGCCGGGCCTTAATCTCCCCCAATAACGAAGACTGAGCGACCACATGTGCCAAAACTCGACGAGGCTCTGAAAGGTCTAATGTCACCAGGAGATTGGCCAAGGACTGAATGTCCAAGGCTAGAGGTCTCTCCTCTACTGCAATATAGGCCAAGCTACCCATACTCTCCGCCTTCCTGCTCAAAGCATCTGCTACCACATTTGCCTTACCTAGGTGATAAAGAATGGTGATATAATAATCCTTCAACAACTCAAGCCATCTGCGCTGCCTCAAATTAAGATCCTTCTGCTTGAACAAGTGCTGCAAGCTACGGTGGTCTGTATAAACCTCACAGGACACTCCATACAAGTAGTGCCTCCAAATCTTAAGATCATGAACAATCATCGCCAACTCCAAAATTGTGCACAGGGTAATTCTTCTCATGAACCTTCAGCTGGCTTGAAGCATAAGCAATAACTCTCCCCTCCTGCATCAATACACACCCCAAGCCAACGCGTGAAGCGTCGTAATATACTGTGTACATCCCTGAACCGGAAGGCAATACTAGAACTGGTGTTGAGGTCAATGTTGTCTTGAGCCTCTGAAATCTCGCCTCACACTCGTCAGACTATTCAATGGAGCTGCTATAGAAGAGAACCCCTCCACAAATCGGCGATAATAGCCTGCTAGGCCGAAAAAGCTCCTGATCTCTGTAGCTGAAGTAGGACGCGACCAACTATGAACTGCCTCGATCTTCTGAGGATCAACCTTGATACCCTCTCCGGATACCACATGCCCCAAAAATGCCACAGAATCCAACCAGAACTCACACTTGGAGAANTGCTCGTGCTCCCCTAGGCTACGTGAGTAAATCAAAATATCATCAATGAAGACAATGACAAAGGAATCAATATACGGCATGAAAACCCTATTCATTAAGTCCATGAATGCTGCTGGGGCATTAATCAAGCCAAAAGACATCACTAGGAACTCATAATGGCCATATCTCATACGAAAAGCAGTCTTCGGAACATCTGAAGCCCGAATCCTCAACTGATGATACCCCAATCTCAAATAAATCTTAGAAAACACACGAGCACCCTTTAACTGGTCAAACAAATCATCGATGCGCGACAAAGATACTTGTTCTTAATGGTAACCTTGTTCAGCTGGCGGTAATCAATACACATCCGCATAGACCCATCCTTCTTCTTCACAAATAGAACTGGAGCACCTCACGACGATACACTCGATCTGATGAACCCCTTAGATAACAACTCCTCAAGCTGCTCCTTCAACTCTTTTGGAGCCATACGGTACGGAGGAATAGATATAGGCTGGGTGTCTAGAGCTAAATAAATGTAGAAACAAATATCACGGTCCGGAGGCATGCCCAGAAGATCCGAAGGAAATACATCGGGAAACTCTCGAACAACGGGCACCGAATCAATCGTCGGAGACTCGGCGGTGGTGTCCCGCACATAAGCAAAATAGGTCAGACAACCCTTCTCAACCATATGTCGAGCCTTCAAGAATGAAATAACCCGGCTGGCTGTACTAACTGAGGAACCTCTCCACTCCAGCCCGGGCGACTCGGGCATGGCTAAAGTAACTGTCTTGGCGTGGCAATCTAGCAAGGCATGATAAGGATATAGCCAATCCATGCCTAAAATAATCTCGAAATCAACCATGTAGAGCAGTAAAAGATCTGCTCGAGTCTCGAACCCACAAAATGAAATCACACACGACCGGCAAATCCATTCTACAACCAAGAATCGCCCACGGGAGTGGACACATAAATAGGTGAACCCAAGAACTCACGAGGGACATCTAAAAATGAGCAAATAAGACCGAAACATAGGAATAAGTGGATCCTGGATCAAATAACATCGATGCCTCTCTACCACATACTGAAATAATACCTGTGATCATGGTGTCTGAGGCCACTGCATCTGATCTAGCCGGAATAACATAGAATCTGGCTGGAGTATTGGAAGACTGTGCTCCACCGGAGTGAACAGGAGCTGCCTGACCTCCCCTTGAGTGTCCTCCACCTCTAGGACGACCCCTACCGACCTGTCCTCCACCTCTAGGTGGCCGGACTACTGGTGCCGGACCCATCGGCTGATAACCCTGTTGTACGGCCTTGCCCCGAAACCTGGGACACTGCCTCCTCGTATGACCTGGCTCTCCACACTCATAACAACTCCCAGGTAGCATAGTCTGCTACCCCGAAGAAGAACCCTGAATGGCGGAGGGCGATGAGAGCCCTCTGGCATAGCACTGAAATAGGGGTCAGAGGGTTTCGGATGACTGGGATAACCATTGTGTGAACTCTGAATGGCTGGAGGACGGTAGGAATGCTCTGGCATGGCGCTGAAATGAGGCCTCGCTGGAACACCTCGGGGAGGTGGTGGAGGTGCTGAATATAAAGGCCTGCTGGGCTGACCACTGCTATACTGACCCTTGCCCCTAGCTGGGGCACCTCTGAAATCTCCATAGAATCTAGCCCTCTTATCTTGCTGCCCCTGCTCCTGCTCCTCAATCGATACCCCTCGATCCTGCGAGCAATCTTTACTACGAGCTGATAAGAAGTACCCATCTCCACCTCTCGGGCCATGGTGGCCCTAATACCTGGGTGCAACCCAGCCACAAATCTCTGCACCCTCTCTGCATCAGTAGGTAATATCATAAGTGCATGGCGGGACAACTCTGAAAATCTGGCCTCATAATCTGTCACTGACATCTGCCCTGCTCTAGCCGCTCAAACTGATACTGCAGCTCTTCCTTCTCAAAGGGTGGGATATATCTGTCCAGAAACATCTGCGTGAACTGCTCCCAAGTGACAGGAGGAGAATCTGCTGGCCTGCTGAGAATATAGGACTGCCACCACCTACGAGCTCTGCCCTCCAACTGGAAGGTAGTGAAATCCACTCCATAGGACTCAAGTATCCTCATGTTGTGCAGTCTGTTCCTGCACCTATCCACAAAATCCTGGGCGTCCTCGCCTCGCTCACCCCCAAAGACTGGAGGGTGCAATTGGGTCCATCTATCCAATAACTTCTGCGTATCATCGTCCGCAGCTGGTCTAGGCTCAGGTGCTGCTGCAACAGGGTGGACCCCACCCACGGGCAGTGTACCCGGGGTATGATGTAATGCTGCTGTCTGTCCTGCAGCCTGGGCAGTAGGAGTCTGGACTCCCCCTCCCGCCTGAGAAGTGGCAGGATCTACTGGAAATAAACCAGCCTGGTACATAGTGCCTGGAAGCCTGGCGCCGTCATAAATTCTACTAGTGCAGATATGATGGAGGCACCTCATCTTGATCCTCTATAATAGGGTCCTTTGGTGGCGGGACCAAAATATCTCTGGGACGCCCTCGTCCCCTACCACGGGCGGATGCCCTCCCCTAGCCTCTGTCGCGGCCTCAGACAGTGGGGGTAGCTGCCCTTCTCGGGTCTGGAACATCAGATGCACGCGTCCTCACCATCTGTGAGAGAATAGGAGAATGAATTTAGTAAATCATCGGCTGCACGATAGAATAAGAACAAAGAGAGGTTTCCTAACACCCTATAGCCTCCTGAAGATAAGTACAGACGTCTCCGTACCGATCCGCAAGACTCTACTGGGTTTGCTCGTGACTCGTGAGACTTACGTGAACCTAGTGCTATGATACCATGTTGTCACGAACCAAAATCCAACACAGGTCGTGATGGCGCCCAACACCGGAGTCAGGCAAGCCAACAGTTTTTTACTAGCGAGATTATCCTTATTTGACATACCAACCCCACATATTCCCAAAATATTTAAGCTTAGATCATTTCAATAAAAGCGGAAACACTAACCAACTTAAGTAAATACAGCCACAATGATCATGAACCAATATATACACTCCCAAAATAAAGAGTCTACTATGTGTGTGCCAGGAACTAGTGTCACAAGTCAACATGCGAACTAGTAGAATATACGAAAGATGATACAAACTGTACTACTGTCTGAAAGAAGTAGACATGAATAAACAAAAGATAACTCCATAGTAATGCTGAGAATCCCCAAGGGAGGCAGCTCATCATGGAGTCAGGTCCAGAATATACGTCAAGCTCCAGTCGGATAAGCAGAAGCACCAGCCTCAGAACCTGTACAATTAAGTACAGAAGTGCAGAGGTCGACATGACACTCACTAAGGTCCAACAGTATAATTTAACAGAATATAATAGAAATGATAGGCATGTAAAGACAATGAGGCAACAAGTATATATATGTAAGGTACTGAAATCCAGGAAGAATATTGGGAATAAATAAAATAATTCCACTTCACTTTTCCCTAAATATATGTCAGATCAATATCCATGAATTTAGTAACATATTAATCATACGCATGCAGGGTAAAGACAACCGGTCAGAGTCATAAGATAGTCACGTCTGTGCACTGCCGAGGATCGAACGACCCGTACCAAAAGTGCACCTCTCCACAAAGTACTCACATCTATGCACTAGCGAGGATCGAACGGCTCGTACCAAAACTGCATCTCTCACTACTCTCTATGCACTGCCAAGGATCGAACGGCCCATACCAAAAGTGTATCTCTCAATCCGCCGTGGCGTACGGCCCGTTCCCATAAGAGTGGGGGAAATCACACTCCGCTTGCGGAATGTACATTGCGAGGCGGTCACATGCACACACGTTATTCCTTTTAAAAGAAAATACTTTTAAGTGAACACTTTCTTACAAGTTTTTCTCAAATTCCATAACTTCGGGGAAATAAGCAACATGTAACGTTTATTCATTAAGTTTATAGTTCATATCAAGTAAAACACAAGGCATGATGTGGGCCTAACTACCCGGACATAATAGTAATAGTCGCTACGTACGGACTCTCGTCACTTTGTACGTAAGTAGCCCCCACAAATTATCACACATAGCATTTAATCACCTAGGGGGACAATTCCCCCTTACAAGGTTAGAAAGGAGACTCACCTTGCGTCGAATTTACTCCCTGGATCGAGAACGTGCCCGAAACTTCGAACTCTACACCCGAGGACTAGAAACTAGCCAAAAGTTATACAAATACATTAATTTATATTCAGAGCATGGAATTCTCCTATTACTTAGCCAAATTCACCATTCTTGAAGAAAATCTAAAATCCGACCCCAGGCCCGCATGCTCGGATTCCAATAATTCTCGAAGGAAAAACTCACCCAAAGCCTAAGGATCATTAATATACGGTTTTTACTTGATTTCATAGCAAATTCACGGGTAAATTCTCAAATTATCGAAAGCCTAGGTTACTACCCAATTCTTGATTTTTCACTAATTTAGGTAGTTAATTAAGCTAGTAATCTATGCATGAAGCTAATATTAGTGTAGAATTTACTTACCTTCAATAAACAGGTCGTTTTCCCCTCTAAAATGGTAGAAATCGCCCCAAGGAAGAAGAAGAAGATGAGAAAAATGGATTAAACCCGTGTATAAAAACACACTATCTAGACAGTGTTTCCGCTCCTGCGGCTCGAGGACCGCACCTGCGAAAATGGACTGGGGAGCCTGGTCCCGCACTTGCGGAGTGGAGACCGCACCTGCGGCTCCGCTCCTGCGGAACTTTGTCCGCACCTGCGAGAATTGGCCAAACAACTAGGGGTCGCACCTGCGAGGCTGGGACCGCAGGAGCGGTCCCGCACCTACGACTGGTCAACCGCACCTGCGGTCACACCAGAACAGGTGCACCAACAGGTATTTCAGCTGGTTTTTGGCCTCGTGTGGTGTCCGGGAGGCACCTGGGCCCACCTGAGCCCCCGTCTAAATATACCAACAAATCCCAAATCATAAAACGGACTCGCTCGAGCCTTCGGAACACCCAAAACAACACTAAATCTCAAAATCACACCTCAAAACCCCAAGAACCAAACTTAGGAACTTTAAGTTTTCTAGACTTCGCTAACAACGCGCCGAACCGACCTATACTACTCGGAATGACACCAAATTTTGCAGGCAAGTCATAAATGATATAACAGAACTATTCCCGATCTCGGAATTCTGTTCGACCCTTGATAACACAAAAACACGTCCCAAACCAAAATAGGAACTTAAGGAACTTCTTACTTCAGTATTGGCGTAGATACGCTCCTGAGTCATCAGAAACCCATTCCGAACATGGGCCCAGATCCGAAATCATCGTACGAAGCTACCGAAACCGACGAAACTCGATTCCGAGGTTGTTTAACCAAAATGTTGACCGAAATCAAACTTGGCCTTAAAGGCCAACCTTAAGGAACCAAATGTTCCTATAGCACTATAAACACCTCCGAATCCCGAACCAACAGTCCCCGCAAGTCATAAATCATAATAAGCCGCTATCGGTAGTTTCATTTAGGGGAACGGGGTCCGATAACGCAAAATGACCGGTCGGGTCGTTACAATTAACCTCAATTATGTTGTATTGGTTGTGTACTGTTGTACCTCTTGTTGGATGTGGGTCAAACCACTTGAATCTAAAGAGTATCAATTTCTTATATAGCCAACCTGCATATTCTAGTTCAAATATTTCTTTGAGCACACCATAATAATCAATATCTCCAACTTGGTTGCCATCACCTCCTCGAACCCACACCCCGCTGTTGTTGCTATTTTTATTTTTAGAGCAATCCTCTGTATGAAACTTATAACCATTCACAACTTACTTAGACATTGTTGTGACCTGAAGCCCAGGTCCCCAAGATATATCTCTCCAAAATTGATTTACACCATTATTTGGATCATTTACCTACATATTGTTAAAAAAATTCATAAGTTAGCGTAACTTCCAAACATTGTTTACCTACATAGTGTTAGAATATTATAAGGATAAACTTACAAATTGTTCAAACCACGTATCAAATCCCGTATATACAACATCATGGCCAAATTGACCCACGAAGTGACTGTGACACATCAAATATTTTTAGTAGTTGCATTGAGATGTAATCACATTACATTTTATATTTTGATAACTACAAAATCAATACTTACTTGAGAAATGGTACAACTTCGGGACAATTTAGTAACACATGAAGTGTAGCTGACTTGTACTCCATATCACTCAAACTTCTCTTTCTAACATCCTTAGAACATCGGCCTGGTTGATGAATATGGATATAGGCGGATATAATGGATCATTCACACATTCGACCGTGTTCCATTTGGGCCTATCCCTAGCACATCTCACCTTACTCTCAAAATAATAAGAGCAAAAATGAGAAGTTTCCTTTGCAAGATAAGATTCGCATATAGATCCTTCAATCCTATTCCTCTGCTTAACAAATTGTTTGCATTTGCCAATTGTCCTACATAATTTCAGGTAAGGCAAGAACATTCACATAAAATAGAAAATTACATGAAACTTATAATATTACCTCTCAAAGGGATACATGCATCTGTATTGAACCCTCAAATTCGTGCCTCGTGTACAAGGTGGACTGGAAGGTGTTTCATCACATCAAAAAAACCACATGGAAATATCTTTTCCATCTTAGTAGATGTTACACGAATGTTTTGATCCATCCGTAGTAGGTTTTCTTCCCTTAATATGGAAGAACACAAGTCTTTGAAAAACAAACTAATCTCTGTGATGGGTTTCCAGATTCTTTCAGGCAAACCACAAAATACAATAGGCACTAAGGTCTCCATGAAAACATGACAGTCATGACTTTTCAAATGGTTCAACTTCCCTACCTCCATATCAACTTTTTTCCCAAGATACGACGCATAACCCGCATATTCAATTTCGTAAAATTTGCCGTCTTTCTTCCAAAGTGAATGTGTAACTTGCTTTGGGCTTGAATATCTTACCATTGTTTTCTGTCTGCAAGTATAATTCAGGCCGCCTGCAATATTCTTGTAAGTCCATTCTAGCCTTCGGGTTATCCTTTGTCTTACCTTTAACATCCATCACTGTGTTGAACAAATTGTCAAAATAATTCTTCTCAATATGCATGACATCAAGGTTGTGACGGAGAAGATTATCCTTCCAATAAGGCAACTCCCAAAATATACTTTGTTTCGTCCAATTATGAGTAATTACGTATCCGGGGAATCTATAAGGTGAAGTTTCAGTAACTTTACTAAAGTTCTGGACCCTCTCCCAAATTTCCTCACCTGGTAGTCTCGGAGGTAGAGAATCATACTCCATTTTATTCTTTTTGAATGCATTTTTCATCCTTCTAAACTCATGATCAGGAGGCAAGAATTGACGATGACAATCAAACCATGATTGCTTTCGGCCATGTTTCAAAGTGAACGCTTTACTATTTTCCATGCAGTAAGGACAAGCTAGCTTACCAGCAGTCATCCACCCAGACAACATTCCATACGCAGGAAAATCGTTAATTGTCCACATTAAATTAGCACGCAAATTGAAATTCTGCTTGGTTGATATGTCATATGTTTCAACACCATCGTACCACAATTGTTTTAGCTCATCAATCAAAGGTTGCAAATATACATCAATCAAACTTTTCGGATTACGTGGACCCGGGATAATACAATTTAAGAATATATATGGACTAGTCATGCACAACTCGGGTNTACCACAATTGTTTTAACTCATCAATCAAAGGTTGCAAATATACATCAATCAAACTTTTCGGATTACGTGGACCCGGGATAATAAAATTTAAGAATATATATGGACTAGTCATGCAAAACTCGGGTGGTTTATTATAAGGTGTAAAAAAGACATGCCAACATGAATATGGTGTTGCAGATACAGAAAAAGACGTGAAGCCATCCGCACACAGACCTAATCGAATGTTCCTTGGTTCACTAGCAAAATCTTGATATGTCCTATCAAAGTGCTTCGAAGCTTCTCCATCTGAAGGATGACACATAACACCAGGTGGTCTTCTATTTTCAAAGTTCCATCTCATATGAGAAGCAGAACGCATCGAAGCATATAACCTCTTTAACCTAGGTATAAGAGGTAAATAATGCATCGCCTTGATAGCGACCATATTCCCGCTGGAAAGCCTCTTGAAACGAGGCTTGTCGCAAAATTTACAACTGCTTAAAGTTGCATCATCTTTATAATATAACATGCAACCATCTTCACAACAATCAATTCTCATTGACGAAAGTCCTAACTTAGAAACCAATCTCTTTGCCTTATAGAAATTCACCAGGTAAGTTGATATCATGGTCAACTAGTTCACTCATAAGGTCAATGAAAGAGTCATGGTTGCTTGAGAAATATTCCAATCAGATTTTATACTTAGTAATCTAACTGCAGCAGACAACTCAGAGTGTGGACTTCCTTTCCTTAATGGACGACTAGCTTCCTCTAGCTGTTCAAAAGAACGTTTTGCGTCATTATTAGGAGTTTGTTCAATATTTTCATTGGGCTCACCCCCAAATTGCATCCCAAAAGCATCCGCAACCATATCATGAATTCTAGAATCAAAATTTCTATTCTCTACCGACCTACTACTTTCACCCGCAACCATGTTATGAAATCTCCCATTGCTACCATCGACCTCTCAATGATTAGTCCACACAAAGTAATTGGCTATAAACCCCTTCCTATAAAGATGAAGTCTAACTTCCTCCGGTTTTCCAAACCTATACAGTTGCACCTAACACAAGGGCACCTAATTAATCCTTAAATAACTGATAAGATGCCGCTCAGCATGTACAATAACCAACACTCTAGTATAAATAACATTTCCCAAAATCCGGTAGTCATAAGTTACAAGCTATAGAAGAAGAACTAAGTATCTCTATACACCAGAGTCTAAGAAGGTACATAAAGGTAAATGACATAGGAGGGAATAGAGGGGGACTCCGAGGTCTGCGGACGCGGGCAGATATACCTTGAAGTCTCCACAATCTCACTGCTCACTAATATCGAGGTTGACACCACAACGGTACCCAGTAAGTGTCAAGTCTAACCTCGATCGAGTAGTGACGAGGTCAGGTCCGGTTCCTACTAGGATATAATAATAAAACAGAAGATATAATAACATGAAGAAAGACTAAGAATTTAACAGAAAGAATTCACAGAGAAATAACAACACAACACAATGACATAAACAACAGGGGTGCTCCCGAGAAACCGTCTCATAGTCCCAAAAGTAAATACTCAACAAGGAGCTCCCGAAATACCGTCTCGTAGTCTCAAAATTAAATATGCAAGGAGATCTCCTAAGGTACCGCCTCGTTGTCTCAAAAGTAAACGTGTAGGGGGATCTCCCGAGGTAACGCCTCGTAGTCCCAAAAGTAAATATGCTGGAGGATCTCCCGACTATGAATGGTCCAAATCTAGCCAAAAATAATTACATACTATAAATACAACTATAATAGATTAATCTAATTAATGAAATCAAGACTTTAACAAGAATTTCAAAAATCGTCCCAAAAAGTCGACCCGGGTCCATGTCTCGGAATTGGGTAAAAGTCACAAAATACGAACACACATTCACCTACAAGTTCACTCATACCAAAATTACTCAAATCCGACATCAAAATCTCAATCAAAACACAAAAAGATGGTTGAAGAACTTTTCCCATTTTTCCCAATTTTATCAACACAAATCCGAAATTAAAGGATGGTTAACGATAGATTAGTGGAATATAACCAAAAATAAGTGAAGAATCATTGCCCAATCGATGCATCTGAAAATCCCTCAAATTTTCGTCCAAATCCGAGCTCTCTATCTCAAGTTATATTAAAAATGGCTAAACCCTCGCATTTGGGAAGCACAAAATTTCTTCAATCCAAAATTCTTCCTCGCAAACACGATGGCCTAATCGCGAACGTGAAGCTTACTCAGCTCAACCCTATGCGAACGCGGGATCGCGAACACGTAGGTAAATTGCCAGAAGACTCAGTTGACCAGCTATCTCTATGCGAACGCGGGACACTCATCGCGAATGCGTAGATTTGTTACCTCAGAGCTTCGCAAAAGCGGGACCTTCATCGTGAACACGAAGTACAAATCCTCTCCTGTCTCCAGTTCATCTTCGCGAACGCGGAACTCCCCTCGCGAACACGAAGAAGGAAACCAGCAACTGGAAACACCAAAAATTCTACAACTTCAACAAGTCCAAATTGATCTGTTAATCATCTGAAATCCACTCGAGACCCCCAGGACTTCAACCAAACATACCAACAATTCCTATAACACCATACGAACTTATTCGAGCCCTTAAATCACGTCAAACAATGCTAAAAACATGAATCACCCTCCAACTCTAACTTAATGAACTTTGAAACTTCAAACTCCTACAACTGATGCCAAAACCTATCAAATCACGTCTGATTGACCTCAAATTTTGCACGCAAGTGATATTTGACATTATGGACCTACTCAAACTTCCGGAATCAAAATCCGACCCCGATATTAAACAGTCCTCTTTCGATCAAACTTCCCAAAAATTCAACTTTCGCCATTTCAAGCTTAATCAGTTACATGCCTCCAAAACACAATCCGGACACACTCCTAAGTCTAAAATCACCCAAAAGAGCTAACAGAACCGACGAAACTCCATTCCGGAGTCGTCTTCACGTAGTTCTACTACAGTCAAAATCCTAGAACTTAAGCTTCCGTTTTAGGTACTAAGTGCCTTAAATCACTCTGAAACCAAAAACAAAACCTCCCGACAAGTCACATAAGCAGAAAAAGATACAGGGAAAGCAGTAAATAGGGGATCGGGTCTAGTACTCTCAAAATGATCGGCCGGGTCGTTACATCTCCCCCTCTTAAAATAAGCGTTCGTCCTCAAAAGAGTATAGAGACATGCCTGAAGTGGTGAAAAGATGAGGATAACGACTGAACATATCATGCTCGGTCTCCCAAGTCGCCTCCTCAACCGGCTGACCCCTCCCCTGAACCTTCAGTGAAGAAATATTCTTTGACCTTAGCTTTCGAACCTGCATGTCTAAAATAGCCACCGGCTCCTTAACATAAGATAAATCCTTGTACGATTGGACTGAGCTAAAATACAACACATGATACAGATCGCCGTGATACTTCCAGAGCATAGAAACATGAAATACCGGATGGACTCCTGCTAGGCTGGGACTGCAGGACCGGTCCCGCACCTTCGACCGGTCAACCGCACCTGCAGTCGCACCAGAACAGGTGCACCAGCAACTATTTTAGCAGGTTTTTGGCCTCGTGTAGTGTTCGGGAGGCACCTGGGCCCACCCGAGCCCCCGTCCAAATATACCAACAAGTCCCAAATCATAATACGGACTCGCTCGAGCCTTCGGAACACCCAAAACAATGCTAAAACTCAAAATCACACCTCAAAACCCCAAGAACCAAACTTAGGAACTTTAAGTTTTCTAGACTTCGCTAACAACGCGCCGAACCGACCTATACTACTCGGAATGACACCAAATTTTGCAAGCAAGTCATAAATGACATAACGGAACTATTCCCGATCTTAAAATTCCATTCGGACCTCGATAACACAAAAACACGTCCCAAACCAAAATAGGAACTTAAGGAACTTCTTATTTTAATATTGGGAACCGATACGCTCCCGGGTCATCAGAAACCCATTCCGAACATACGCCCAGGTCCGAAATTATCGTACGAAGCTATCAGAACTGACGAAACTCGATTCTGAGGTCGTTTACCCAAAATGTTGACCGAAGTCAAACTTGGCCTTAAAGGCCAACCTTAAGGAACCAAATGTTCATATAGCACTCTAAACACCTCCAAATCTCAGACCACCAGTCCCCGCAAGTCATAAATCATAATATGCCGATATCGGAAGTTTCATTTAGGGGAACGGGGTCCATAACACAAAATGACCGGTCGGGTCGTTACAATTAACCTCAATTATGTTGTATTGGTTGTGTACTCTTGTACCTATTGTTGGATGTGGGTCAAACCACTTGCATATAAAGAGTATCAATTTCTTATATGGCCAACCTGCATATTCTAGTTCAATTATTTCTTTGAGCACACCATAATAATCAATATCTCCAACTTGGTTGCCATCACCTCCTTGAACCCACACCCCGCTGTTGTTGCTATTTTTATTTTTTGAGCAATCCTCTGTATGAAACTTATAACCTTTCATAACGTACTTAAACATTGTTGTGACCTGAAGCCCAGGTCCCCAAGATATATCTTTCAAAAATTGAGTTACACCATTATTTGGATCATTTACCTACATATTGTTAAAAAAATTCATAAGTTAGCGTAACTTCCAAACATTGTTTACCTACATAGTGTTAGAATATTATAAGGATAAACTTACAAATTGTTTGAACCACGTATCAAATCCCGTATATACAGCATCATGGCCAAATTGACCCACGAAGTGACTGTGACACATCAAATATTTTTAGTAGTTGCATTGAGATGTAATCACATTAAATTTTATATTTTGATAACTATTAAATCAATACTTACTTGAGAAATGGTACAACTTCGGGACAATTTAGTAACACATGAAGTGTAGCTGACTTGTACTCCATATCACTCAAACTTCTCTTTCTAACATCCTTAGAACATCGGCCTGGTTGATTGAATATGGACATAGGCGGATATAATGAATCATTAACACATTCGACCGTGTTACTATTGGGCCTATTCCTAGCACATCTCACCTTACTCTCAAAATAATAAGAGAAAAAATGAGAAGTTTCCTTTGCAAGATAAGCTTCGCATATAGATCCTTCAATCCTATTCCTCTGCTTAACAAATTGCTTGCATTTGCCAATAGTCCTACATAATTTCAGGTTAACCAAGAACATTCACATAAAACAGAAAATTACATGAAACTTATAATATTACCTCCCAAAGGGATACATCCATATGTATTGAACAGGCCTTCCAAATCGTGCCTCGTGTACAAGGTGGATTTGAAGGTGTTCCATCACATCAAAAAATCACATGGAAATATCTTTTCCATCTTATTAGATGTTACATGAATGTCCTGATCCATCCGTAGTAGGTTTTCTTCCCTTAATGTGGAAGAACACGAGTCTTTGAAAAACAAACTAATCCCTGTGATGGGTTTCCAGATTCTTTCAGGCAAACCCAAAATACAATAGGCACTAAGGTCTCCATGAAAACATGACACTCATGACTTTTCAAATGGCTCAACTTCCCTACCTCCATATCAACTTTTTTTCCAAGATTCAACGCATAACCCGTATATTCAATTTCGTTAAATTTGCTGTCTTTCTTCCAAAGTGAATGTGTAACTTGCTTTGGGATTGAATATCTTACCATTGTTTTCTGTCTGTAAGTATAATTTAGGCCGCCTGCAATATTCTTGTAATTCCATTCTAGCCTTCGGGTTATCCTTTGTCTTACCTTTAATATCCATCACTATGTTGAACAAATTGTCAAAATAATTCTTCTCAATATGCATGACATCAAGGTTGTGACGGAGAAGATTATCCTTCTAATGAGGCAACTCCCAAAATATACTTTGTTTCGTCCAATTATGAGTAATGCCGTATCCAGGGAATCTATAAGGTGGAGTTTCAGTAACTTTATTGAAGTTCTGGACCCTCTCCCAAATTTGCTCACCTGATAGTATCGGAGGTGGAGAATCATACTCCATTTTATTCTTTTTGAATGCATTTTTCATCCTTCTAAACTCATGATCAGGAGGCAAGAATTGACGATGACAATCAAACCATGATTGCTTTCGGCCATGTTTCAAAGTGAACGCTTTACTATTTTCCATGCAGTAAGGACAAGCTAGCTTACCAGCAGTCATCCACCCAGACAACATTCCATACGCAGGAAAATCGTTAATTGTCCACATTAAATTAGCACGCAAATTGAAATTCTGCTTGGTTGATATGTCATATGTTTCAACACCATCGTACCACAATTGTTTTAGATCATCAATCAGAGGTTGCTAATATACATCAATCAAACTTTTCGGATTACGTGGACCCGAGATAATACAATTTAAGAAGATATATGGACTAGTCATGCACAACTCGGGTGGTATATTATAAGGTGTAAGAAAGACATGCCAACATGAATATGGTGTTGCAGATACAGAAAAAGGCGTGAAGCCATTCACACACAGACCTAATCGAATGTTCCTTAGTTCACTAGCAAAATCTGGATATGTCCTATCAAAATGCTTTCAAGCATCTCCATCTGAAGGATGACACATAACATCAGGTGGTCTTCTATTTTCAAAGTGCCATCTCATTTGAGAAGCAGAACTCATCGAAGCATATAACCTCCTTAACCTAGGTATAAGAGGTAAATAATGCATCGCCTTGATAGCGACCATATTCCCGCTGGAAAGCCTCTTGAAACGAGGCTTGTTGCAAAATTTACAACTGTTTAAAGTTGCATCATCTTTATAATATAACATGCAACCATCTTCACAACAATCAATTCTCATTGACGAAAGTCCTAACTTAGAAACCAATCTCTTTGCCTTATAGAAATCACCAGGTAAGTTGATATTAGGGTCAACTAGTTCACTCATAAGGTCAATGAAAGAGTCCATGGCTGCTTGAGAAATATTCCAATCAGATTTTATACTTAGTAATCTAACTGCAACAGACAGCTCAGAGTGCGGACTTCCTTCCCTTAATGGACGACTAGCTTCCTCTAACTGTTCAAAAAAACGTTTTGCGTCATCATTAGGAGTTTGTTCAATATTTTCATTAGGCTTACCCCCAAATTGCATCCCAAAAGCATCCGCAACCATATCATGAATTCTAGAATCACGATTTCTATTCTCCACCGACCTACTACTTTCACCCGCAACCATGTTATGAAATCTCCCATTGCTACCATCGACCTCTCCATGATTAGTCCACACAAAGTAATTCGCTATAAACCCCTTCCTATAAAGATGAAGTCTAACTTCCTCCGATTTTTCAAACCTCATACAGTCGCACCTAACACAAGGGCACCTAATTAATCCTTCACTTTGGTATGGTGGAAGTTCCATTGCACATCTAATAAAGTCATCAACCCCTTCTACAAAATCCTCCCGCAATCTCCGCCGATTAGGATAATTCCTATTGTACATCCAAGTACGATGCTCCATCTATAAAAATAAAACAAGAACAAATTAATTTAGTTAATTCATATCTTAATATTTTTTTAATTAATTAATTTCATATAAAAAATGTTCAATTCATAGCAAAAAGGTTCAATTCATAAATTAAATGTTCAATTCATATCCTATAATTTCAATTTATAAACTAAAATTCCAATACATAAACTAAAGGTTCAACTCATATCCTAAAAGTTCAATTCATATCCTAAAATTTCAATTCATACACAAAATTCAATTCATATAAAAAAGGTTCAATTCATATCAAAAAGGTTCAATTCATAGCAAAAAAGGTTCAATTCATAGCAAAAAGGTTTAATTCATAAATTAAATGTTCAATTCATATCCTAAAATTTCAATTTACAAACTAAAATTCCAATACATAAACTAAAAGTCCAATTCATATCCTAAAAGTTCAATTCATATCCTAAAGGCTCAAATCATATCCCAAAGGTGCAATTCATATCCTAAAATTTCAATTCATATCCAAAAATTTCAATTTATAAACTAAAATTCAAATACATAAACTAAAAGTTCAATTCATATCATAAAAGTTCAATTCATATCTTAAAGGCTCAATTCATATCCTAAAGGTTCAATTAAATATCCTAAAATTTCAATTCAACACTAATTAAACTAATTAGCTAATAAATTAATTAACAAAACTAATTAAAACAAGACCTAAACCCTAATCCTCAATAAAATACAATGCTCAAATAAATTGAAACACTAGTTGAAACAATAAACTACAATGTTGAAATAATTGAAACAAATACTAGAAATAATTCAGACCTAGTTTTTTTTAGGTGGAGGAGGAGAGAGGGGGGAGGGGGAGGGCGGCAGTGGCAGTGGTCCGGCGACGACAGCAGAGTTCCGGTGGCGACAACAGTAGCGGCGAGCAGAGGTCCGGCGACGAGGCTGTGGGTCAGGCGAGGGGAGGGAAAGAGAGGGTTGGAGAAAAATTTTGGGGAGATAATATGAAAAAT